>KZ246226.1:4379-19334 GCA_002197625.1 Bombyx huttoni
GAAGAGCTCGCACCCCCGGAGCCCAAGCGCTGCAGGCACTGCGACGGTACGGCATATTTATGTTTTGCAGTGCAGTAGGATTATATTAATTACTAACTTAATCTACTGTTCATTTTAATTTCCGCTATTACTTGGTGTGAACTGATGTTGTTTTCGACGTAGTTTTTGTCTCTATGTACATCTTAATCCAATAATATTATGATAAATATAGTCATAGCAACCAATCGGTTAGTATTTTTAATTGAAATTTCACGCCCTTAGATTAAAATATCGAAATAAAAGTTTTTATTGAATTAAATATATTTTTTTAAAAATATCACGGGAAATTAAAGTATTTTTATTGTGTCAAACTGAAAAAAATATCTTATTGAAATTCCACAGACATAACCACTAAGGTTGTCGTGACTATCGTTTAGTAATTAGAGTTTACTAAAAAAGTTGAGTTTTTACTTAAATATTTAAATTACGAATCTGAAGTTCAGTTGCTGAATATGTAAAGCAATTTGACCATTAAAACTACACCGTTTTTTTAAAGATGATATAGTATATAAAAGTAAAAAAAATCGTCCTTCGTACATGGAGTAGGTGCCATCGACAATGTGTGTCACAACGTCGAGAATGGAAAATGCATATAAATAGTGTTCTCGCCCAACTGGGCCACATTCCCAACCTTATGTAACTGGAAGCTCATAAACAACACACGTCGAATGTTTTACGTTCGCAGATTTGACTCCTTGTCCTCTTGCATAATTTCGGAGATATTTTAACGACTCTTCGAAGATTACACGATAACAGATCATCCGGGGTACTGTTTTAATGTTAAATTATGTCATTTAAATACTGTTTAATTTGTGTAACTATGATTCAGATGCTTCTATATTTGTTTTCAATATTAGTCAGTGTTGGTAAAAGAGTCGCAGAGATTTAATGTAGCGTTTAGTTTGTTGGGTCGTCAGAACCTGCAGACAGTGTTGTGACACGTGTGGCGTCACCTGACGCGGCCTGGCCAGACTTCTGGGACAGATTAATTGGTATTACTCGTCGAGACATTGCATTGAGACGCTATGGATGAAATCATCGATGGTCACAATATTAGCGAGGCAAACAAACAGTTAAATGAATAATATAGTTTATGGCAGCTAGCAGATTCATTGCTGAATGTTAACGAACTCTTTTTTATCAGTATATAGACGGGTTAGCGTTTCCATAATGTATTCGATTTGATTTTTTTTAAATTTCTAATTGAACTGAGGTTTTATTTATCAAAGCTTTTTTGATTGAAATAAATAGCGAATATCTGTATAATTACATTTATAATGATTCATTTTTTGAAAGGAAAAGTATCTTGGCAATCTCTTTTGACCTCGGCGTGTTATGTATGGATGTAGGGCGAATATAATATCTTATTTATTTGAAGTTCTATAGGAAGGATTTAGGCGTCTTGTTTTATGATGTGATTTTATATCGAGTAAGACGTTAATATTGAATATTTAGTCTGAAAAATACTTTTATTTATAGTTTTAGTTAAAAGATACCCTTTATTTGAATGAAATCAACCTCTTATCATCCATCTTGAATGATAAATGGCAGCGGCATTCAGGTTTCGTTCAAAAAAACTGGTTTCGTTTTTAAAATTCTGTAAACTGTGCGGTTGCTTACGCATTTGCCGCGGTCAAATAATAAGGTACTCATGGCAAAAAATGTATATATACTAATTAAGTAATCGTAAAATTCATATTTTTTTTTATTTACGTAGATACGTACGTTACGTATAACGTAGAGAAGTCATGTCATAGAAGACTGTTTTGACTAATAAAAAACTAACTAAAGCTATTTTGGCTACATTCCTTAACACTGCCCACACTAGAAAGAAAATAATACCTGTCGACTCGCGTATTATATAGCAAAATATCTTCTTTTTTTTCATTCTCTGCTAAATAATTTGGTTTCGCTTTTGTTTCCAAGTCGCGATTGACGTAGCGTGTTTTTGTTTATCTCGTCATAAATAGGTTATGACTACGACATTTTCTAATGCTTCGTTGGTCATTAAAAATAAGCTTGACTGATTTTCATCCAAGAATTGATTCTATTAATGTAACGATCATCAAGTGTGTAATGTAGGATGAATTCAAATCATAAGGAAAAGAAAGTTTGTTTTGATGAAGTCCAAACAAACTGCTTAATATAAGTTATTCCGGGAACTGCCGACGTCGCCGTGCAATTAAAAATCTTCCATCTTTGAAGAGTTCGTGATATTTTATTCGCATTTTAAACCGGACTTTAATAATATTGGATTTATATCTGCCTTTTTAAACCGACTTCAAGAGGAAGCTCTCAATTCGCTCTCAGTTATCAGTTCCGACGCTGTAGATTATTGATAACGGAACAAAATGAATTATAAGCTAGTATATAAAACAGGCATTGTTCCAGTAATACGTTTATAGGGATACCATAAAAGTTGTTTGTCCAAAATTCCTAACCTATTATTGAATGTCTGAGCTGTATTCCCTTTATAAAATGTTTACGGTATGTTTTGCAATTTAACGATCACATGGGTGTTACGTTGTTTTGTTTGATTATATTGTTACGGTTCTTAAAGACAGTAGCTATTCGACAGTTTATGGGTGGCAGTTAAATATACCCGTCTCGGTTTGTCGTTGCAAATAGAATTTTGGCACTGACTGTCTGCGGTTGTGTAATTCACATATAAACCTTCTTGTTGGATTCAAGCTATCACTTCATAATACGAACTAACTATAATTTAATTTGTTTGACGTGAATTAAACTGTTCACATTCCTTTTGAGACCGCCAATTATATTGGTATGTGGGTGTACATACAAATTGAGTCTATGCTCGTATGAAGCTCAATTTATATTTGTAATTGTATGTAACGCGGTTCTCGCGTTATTTTTTTAAATTAAACATATTAATAGCGTAACTATTTGAACAGAGTGCTCATACTGTTTTTACTTGTTTGGCATTTTTTTTCTTCAACCTCAGCTTTTGTTGTTACAGATACTTATCATATATAGTTTTGCAAATTTAAAATATGAAATTCCATGAAAACCCAACATATTATTTAAGAAACATCGAATTCGCAAGATAAAATATATATATGTCACTTTTAGTAAGATAAACTTAAACATCATATTATTATCCTCTTGATATATTATCTTCATCATTTTTATCACTTTATAGTACAGACTACTGTTTCAGATAATAAATAATGAATGGTATAAAATAATAAAATACTCTTAAAATTAATTCATTGTTTCGCACTGATTGTAGCAAATAGCAATTAAACAATAATTAATGTTTTAATTAACGCAACTGAAAAGTAGTTTTTTTCTGTTCTTGTTATTACAACTTAAGAACGCAATTATTTTGAAAAGGAACCGTTTCAATCATTAATGAACTTAGAATAAATAATGTCGTTCCATTCCCAAGCAAACGAGCTTTTTACATTTGTAAAAGAAAAACATTTAACAATTAGTAATGATGAGGTTTCTTGGTACTCTACCTAGTTCTTTAAAATGTCTCCAAGCACTGTGTTGTTTTCAATAGAATGGGTATTACTGACATGGTGGGTGGGTAATTAGTGGAGCCGTCCTCGTTCTGAACATACCTTGACCTCGTTGCGCTGCTTTACGATCTTCAATACAATTATATACTTTTCATTTAATACGCATCTCATAAAATGGCAGGTGGCAGTTTTCACAGTAGATCATTAATACGCAAATACATATTTGATTGGATCGTTTAACGGTTAATTTAATAACGTTTGGTTGGTTTGGTAACATCAGTTGTGTTGGGAGAAAACGATAAAATATTCAATCAATAATAAGTTGTTATTATTGTGAACTGAATAAATCGTTACAGCAATAATTACGCATCTCGTAAAACTGGTTGCTAGGTCAGTGAAAGTTGTGCAAATAAGATGTATTGTGTACAAAACGTGTGTTTATGAGTACAAACTCGCGACTGACTGCCTGTTTGTACTATATTAACAGCGATAGTAGCATGGTAATAGTATCGTTTATCTCATCTGCATGTGTAAAAAATTACCGGCAACGTGAGGCAGAGACGGCTTAATACAAAACGGAGTATAATAACATTTAACATCATTTAGTAAAATCAATCTTCTCATGTATTTTCTTGATGAACAAAATTTATTGGCACCAGAATGCATAAACCGGTTAACCGTTTTGTACGAATGTCATCGAACACGATTAGTTGTGGTCGAGCTGCCGCATGGTCCACATTATCGTTATCTGCCGACAGTATCTTGGAGCTGTTTCAAATAGACGGTAGCGAATTTAATTTCACTTTTACATCTTCATGTGACTCCATCTTTTTATATTTAAACTAACTTTTAACTTGTAAGATATTTAGGTTAAACAAATCTGAAATATTGTGTAATTTATTTAATACTTGAGGATTCCATGGTTATTTTTAAATTAGTATTGTGACAACCATTAACTATCTCAAGCAGACGTATTTCGGTCACTTTGAAAATATTTAGACTAAACGAAAAAAAATGGTATTAACACATTGATTGCCGTGTAGGCCTTCGGTGCCCTACGCGGCGCACAGAAGTCGCTGTGTCGATTTCCGTTATTAAGCGCCTGGGTTGCCTAATTTTGGCTTCTTTTGTTTATTAATGTATGTCTTAGTCTGTTAGGTCTCTTATAAATAGAATCACTCTCAGTATCTTCGGATTCGTTTTTCTCAGAGTCTACCTAGTAGACTGGAATATTCTGCTGTGTTAATATCTGACGCCTAGAAATCAAAATAATTACTACAACGTCTTAACAAACTTTAAGTATAACTGATTGAGTCACAAAATTTATACCCAGATCATTTATGATATTTTTAATGCTGTGTCTGTAGTAAGATCCGCTGTTGAGATATAAATTATTTGATTTTCGGAACACTCGTCTCCTACACGAGCGCGGCAGCATTTAAACTTTACACATTAACATCATCTAAGCGATTTTCAGAATATGTTTTAAATTTCACGACAGTTCTACAAATGGGTTATGTATCCATAATATGTATGCATCAGTTGAGTTTAGTATAACATCCCGTTGTTTCATTAATACTAGGAATTTTCATTAATGTATAAGTAATTGGAGGCCAATTCGGATTATATTTGCCGATCCACGACAAATAATTCATTAAGAAAAGTATAAAACTTTATCGTTTTCAAAAATAGGTCCGTTTCTAATATGAAAATGAAAATCACGGACCCATATAGCTCATGTTGACCTACTTGTGATTGATTTCCTTGAAATAGCTGAGTACAAATGAAGTTTACATGTAATAAAAAACTTACCCTTCTAAATTAATGGAAGCATTTCCTATAGTATATACTATATGCCATAGTATCAGTTCAAAATATATGGCATAAATTAATAATAATAGATCACGTGAAACGAATGCATTCAAAACCTTCAATATAGATTATTTTCCTTGTCTGACGAAAACCAAAGAGATCTTTTCGAATAAATTATTGCTACTGAAAGTAGAGTGCATCATTTTTGACGTCATAGTGTAAAATGCAAAACAGATTGTGTATACACCATGGTAATATGAAAGATATTACATTAGTCCTGTTAGTTGGTTACAAAGAAATTGATTTACATTTGGAAAACTAGGAAAATTACTGTAAAAAAAATCAAAACCAAATAAAATATCACAAAAACTTAAAAATAATGATATTTCAAGCGTGAAAATTGTAAAGAAAACAGATATAATTGAAATGGCATTTTCCTTAGATTTAGGTACTCAACAAAAAATACACGCCAGCAGAATAATTGATAAATTATTCATATTTAACGTACATTAAAATAACATTGCCTAATTGATGTTTTTAATCAAATAGATATATTGATTGGATTTGTACAAATGTAGCAAGTGTCACTTTTATTTAAATTTCTCCAAAAAGCCTAGTTTCCCGAAAAAATATTTGCATGTAACATATTTTTTTTAATTCCCAACGATTAAAATATGTTAATATACTTGTTTAACGAGAAGCGAAGGTAATAAATTGTAACGGTTAAACTATGTAATTATATTACTATGTAGATCAGATAAATGAAGATATACAATTTATTCGAAACAACAGATTCTTGATTCGCAGAGAAGATCCGGTGAAACATCACCGGTTTTTCTTTTGTAAATGTATTTTTTTTAGTTAAAAATGTATTACGTAAGCACATGCAGTTTGCAGCCGAGTCTGTTTAGGAATGTTTTACATTACGCACGACCCTGGCTGTCTACAAAAATAACGATTTTTATACAATGTTTGTTTTTGATTTACAGTACAATACAAGTTGAGATATGCATTGAAAACGTAACGCTTGCTCTATTTAGGACGTTATTTTGAAATTTGAAGGTCTTCGTTAAACAAATAATTGTCGTTTTGAATGATGTTAGTCCTTAAGGCCAACTTTTTTTTCCAAAGGAATCCTCTAATTAAAGAAGGCATCGTCCGCAGGTTTTAGTATTTTTTCATCCGAGCTAATCCGAAACAAATCGCTCGCTCCTGACAGATTTTTCATTAGCAGCTCCAGAATTTTTTAAACGTATAAACCTATATATAGACACTATTTAAGAGTATTGAGAATGTTTAAAATTGTAAAGCAGTAGTAAAAGAAACTATTGAAACGTACTTCCACTCGACATTGCAACCCTGTATTCGTTGGCAGGTAGTGGATTATTCTGAGGATTCACACTACTCTGTTATGACTAAATTATGTACGGCTCCCGTGATATATTATAAATAAATATATGTTTATAAATAAATTATAGAATTAGTCTATGAGTGACATATAGTATGTGTGAACAATTTCACTGCAGGGTTAATTCTGTGGAAATGACTCAATGCCGAAAGCTTATACATACCGACTTGCGTATTACTACGCCCTTTCGTGGCACTTTGAAGCAAACAATTTTTTTGTGTGTTTGAATTCGCATTCGCACAGGGAATCTGCCGTGGGTGCCGTAATTGTGTCAGTGAGCACATGCCCCCCGGAAATGCTTGGTTTGTTTAACATACGGATTTATTTCTGTCAGCGAGGTGTCATCATCCCTGAGCGTTATCCTTAATGGCGTTATATTGCCCGAAATATATCTGACCAAATGCTACACTTATAGTATTAGGCGTATTTTGCGTCAATTAGACTGCTATATTTATCGAATTTCGAAATAATGATTTCAATTGTAAGTTATTGATGGTAGTTAGTTACTGTTTAAAATTAATAAATTTTATAAAAGTTAATTCGGTAGCAGTACGTTACGTTATTGAAAAGTAAAACGTTCGTATGCAGCATTCATATACCAACTTGGGTATCGAATTGTATTTCTACATTCGTCAGCCGTTAGATCGCGTTCCTTGGTACAAAGCCAGATAGAGCGATCCTTTTGGCGTGTCGATACATCAGTGTGGTGGCCCGTGAGAGCTGTTGCCCGTTTAAAATAATGTCAGTCCAGAGATTAACGAACTTCAGCCGCCTGACCTATATGACAGGTGCTAGTAAACTTCACGTGAAAGTATTTCATCTAAAAAATAATTCACGGTCCGAAACTTAAAAGAATTAATTAAGAAGAATCTCTATTAATATTAGTGTTTCGCAACATTCTGAACTCGGTCGTGGTTATTCTGTTGATCATTTTGTTAGCGACCCGATTTCATAAATAAACAAATTTATTAAAATCGTGCTATGTGTAACATTTTTAACATTAAAACTTTTGAGGGAAAGCTATCGAAAGAATAGGAAAGAATAATCGAAAACTAATAGAATAACAAATGAATAATTAAATAATACATGATTAATTGAATTAATTAGTCAAGTCCATCGCTTTGAAATAAGAGTATATTGCCTGTCACAATTCTCTCATAAAACAAATATAAACAAAATTGGAATAATGTGGTAAATTTTGAAAAATTAACACCTCCCAATTTTTTATTGTTTAAATATACTGAAAGCGCGTAGGAAGTCGGCACTATCAACATTGTTTAGAAATTTTTGTCTATTTTCGCACCACGTAATTACTGGTACTGATTTTTAACAATAATTTTACCTAAGCGCGGCCAGCGAAACGTTTCAACTTTTGCCAACTCTATGTACTGATTAATCATTATTATTTTATTACATTTTTTAGCTAGCACATATGTCTCTGCTACATGTATTTTGTTTTATCAAACTGCAGTCAATTATTTATTTGTAAGTTAGATAGTGATATTCGAATAGCTATTTCTCACTGTTTGAAATTGAATTGATGAATTTTTATGAGCATTTTAATATTCCCTATTAGACGTTTTTTTATAATCAGATACATTGTATACACAAAGTATACAAAGTACAAAGAAAGTCTGCCACAGCCCGTTGACTTTCTCGCCGAATCTTCTCAGCGGGTTGCGATTCTAAGCCGGTAGTAGATTCATTCGTGAAGCAGCTACACTTGAGTTGTTAGGGCTCGTTTGAAGGCGCTCGCGTAGCTGTTAGCAGATCTTACCTCACCTGGTTGAGCCCGTGCTCGCCCACCAGTCCTGGTGACATTGGAAAGTCCTCCGGGCCACAAGTAATTCTTGCTTCATAAAAAAGGAACTCTGCCTTTTACACCAAAAAACGTATGAGATTTGAAAAATTTGATATTAATATATGTATTGGCGTAAAGTTTTTAAACTGTCAATGAAACTGATTTTTTAATATGGAAGTTCAAATAACTTTCTATAATACAAATTTCATATTGACGTTTACTTGAAATTATTCTTTTGTTTTCAGGTAATTAACCTTCACATTCTTCCTTTTCGAAAGCAGCAGTATTTGGCAAATCCCAGATGTTTTGGTGAGTTCGAGGACAAACATCAGGCATATCGATTAGATGCTCTTAGACACGTACGCATGCCGTCTGTAAAATTCTACATTTTGTATTTTCAGAGTGTTAATTGTAAACAATCGGAACGATACATAAATAGGAACGTTTAAACGGAATTGAAGATGAATACCTAAAGGCCATGTTCACTTTAGTTAATGATACGAACGGCCAGTACGAAAATCGCAGCGCACGCGAAACTAAAGCAAATTGCGTTGCGATCGGAAATTATGCGATGGCCAATGTCGATCAATTATCAAAAGGTATTCTCTATTTATGTACTTAGTTAGGTCGCTGTATTGCTGTACGTAGTGCTTTATCTCTAATGTTATTATAGGATAAATACGTTGCATCCTCAATTATTTACTGCAAGAGAACGTCTGTTGGTTTCTCTTTTTTTATCGCAAAACAAATGATATCCGTGAAGATGTTAAGAATGTAGCTAGCGTTGGCTTCATTTATCTGGTCGCTAAGCGCATCTAGTTCACCCACGCTTGCACTCTAGCCAAAATCACCTTTTAATTTATTTTATCGAATGCTGTGTATAGAAAAGTTCGAATACATTTTTATATATATATATATTTTTATTTCACTTATTATTTGCTTACAATGTTATTTAGACTATTTCCTGTTAGTTTATTTTGATTAATTTACTACGCGTGACCTAGTTCTTTGTTAGCCATATTATTGTCTCGTGGTCGTAACGTGATTTGATCAGTATCTTTAAATTATAAAACTTAGTTAGACTTATGTTACTAGATTGAGTAAATCTTGCAAAAATAGTGTAGGCTTATTTAATTGGACTCTGAGAAGAATATCTTCAACATATTCGCTTGGATAGCAAATATTCTGAACACGTGGCGGAATTCGGGTAGGTATTTTTTTCTTGTTCATAGAGCATTCCTATCCTTGATGTCTAGTTTCTATCGCTATATTGCGTACGCGGGCTTGATGTGCGGTCGAACTCTATAAAAGATGTTATTATGTAGTTATGCAAGGTAACCGCTCATCTACCTGAAAGTTTTTCGTGTTACATGTCGTGGTCAGTGGTTACCGCTAACGGTTTCCGAGCTCGTCGGTTCGGAATACATTAATGAATCTTAAAAACGGTTAGGTATTTTGTGTAAAAACATGTTTCCGTACACGTGAATGGTATGCGTTTCGCTTATACTGGATGCACTAAATCACAAATGTGTTCGTAAAATGTTACACCTACTTTAATCGTGATTTTATGTCGGTAGTTACACGACGAGAATTATTAACGTACGTACGTATGTTATCAAAATATTTTTTTACTATCTGAAATAATCAGGTAGTTTTGTTTAGCTAAAAAATATAAAGTAATACCTACGTAGCGTATTTAAACTTTTACGATTCAGTTTTTTTTTAAAAGGCGACGGCCGGCATATTTTGCGGCGGCTCGTTGTTTGCGTCACAGAAATAGACCGGTCCACTGCTTTGCTAAATAATAAGAAAAATCTCGGGATTGGCCGTGTACGAAATGACCATCCTCATCAATCAGCTGCTTGGAACGAATCCAAGATTTTTTCCACGTTTAGGTTCCGTAGTTCGTATGATAATTCGGCTAGTTTCTGGTCGCCTTGTGTGTTACATACTACTATTTGAATTTGATTGGTAAGCTAACGTATTTTTTCTTTTTTTTAAATGACAAGGAAGACTTGTTGAACAATAAAACAAAAAATAACATGGGATCCCTAATACACCCTATGCGTTCTAATTTGTTTTTCAGCACGCAATAAAAGATTAGTATTGAAATAAAACTACGGTGTAACAACTCAAGGTTGTCCCGAGCTTTCCATGAAAATAATGTTATCTTTTTATGAATCATCACTTACGCTTATCGTCTAAGGTGTTTCATTTATCTCGTTAAGGATTAAGCGTGTAATAGATAAGTACGTAATATTACAATGTTCGATGATATTTGTGAATTTGGTCAGCATCGCCTCAACGTGGGGCTTCAATTTGTTGATGTTCTGGAATAATCGTATGTTTGAATCTTATAAATTAAGTCATTTTATGTTTTCATTCATTAAGACTAAAGGCAATGTTATAAAAGGAGAAAATGTTTGCGAAAAAAAAGCACTCGGTTTCAGGCTTTGGAATGTTAATTGTCTGTTATCTCGCCGCAATTTATCATTACACCGCTCGATTTCGAGTAAATTGTATCTAATAAGTCAGAAAGAGTCACTTTTAGTAATTAACCTTCGTGGTTTCAATATTTCGTTTTGCTCACGTCGTATTCTTACGACGCAGTTATTTTAAACGGAGTTGTAATATTGTCGCGAAAGTAATAATTGCTAACGACCGCTTTATTTAAGGACGTTGATGGATACTAATTGTATTTCTGTGCTTTCGTTGTCACCGAAGGTAGTTGGGAATTCGGAATGAAATGTTCACGACTATGTGATGACTGAATATTGATTTTGCGAATGGGACTGTCTAATTAATAAGAAATAGTATAGCTGCAGGATATAGAGTCGCAAATTCGTAGCAATTTTAATCGATTGAGATAATATTTTGACAGTTAAAACGACTAGTAACCTTAGAACCAGCAAACGGTCAATTAAACATAGTGACATAATGGTAAGTTCTAAAAAGTAACTCAAACGTTAACAAGTATATTCGGAAGTGTGAACGATAACTAATCGATTACTTACGTATTGCGTTCTTCAACAGCTTTTTACGATTTTGTGGTGTGATGATTTAGTGGTATTTGGCGAATACGAAAAATTATCTTCATTGCATCACTAGTCGTGGCGCCTTTGCGCAATTCTCGTCTTACGGATAAACGCTTGCCAAACAAACACGTCACGTGCATCATTGCACGGGCGTTTAACTCTAATATTAAAATGTTTGAAATATTTCTAAATTGAGGAGTTTTGGATTTTTCTTTATTGAAACCATTACACCCGGTAACCGTGGGCTACCAAAGTTGTCTTCGTTACATATTTTAGTATCTGGAGTAACGCATTCATAGAAATTAAGTTTGCTTCGTTTCAATTCAATTTTCTTTTGTTATATTATTTCAATTCAATTTCTGTGAGTCTGTCTGAGTTCAATATTTCTTCAATTCAAATGAAGTTATGAGTAGTCAGTGTCTACGTGGGTACGGTTTATAGGGGTATCTCTGGAGGGATCTAGAACCCCATTCCAAGCATGGCAAAAACTTTTGTTTCTGATAGAAAATTTTAAGTCGTCGTGGTCTAATAGATAAGAAATCCGGCACAAAAGTCAGGAAATTCACTTAACGATTAAATAATTTGTCACTAAATATAAACTGAATTTGTCATCGCATTGAATGAAATAAAAGTGTTTATTTGATTTTCGATATATTTCTGAAGAGAGCACGCTTTAATAAAGCTACTACTGAAACTAGCTCTTAACGTAGAATCAATCAAATATGAAATAAAGATCTGGATGATAAAATACGGTAAATAATATGAGATAAATCGCATTGTTAGAGTGTTGTTTTAGATTAGTCTGGCATTTTGCAAATACTTATAGACAATGGCATGTTTTAGTTGTCTCTGGTCTTTTTTTTAGTCTCTTGAAACGGGCCGTTCACCTTTTGCTCCTTATTTAACTTATAAGATTGAAGACGACGGCTGACCTAATCGCACGAGCCAGCTCTGCGAAATGGGTACGAATGATATTCTTCCGCAACCTGTAGCAACGTTTAATCTCTTTTTTGTTCAATGTTGTCGTCAACTATTTGACGACCTACAATGTCAATTATAAAAAAATCTTTAAAAATAAATTTACTAAAACTACTTTTACAGATTAATGTCGGACTTATTACTATCGTTTCACTGTTTTCGACGTTCTAATACTTTAGTTTTCCTGGTCACAGATGACTAAATTCTTATCTGTGACATTTGAATGTTGTGTTAAAATGTTAATATTTGAAAGCAAATAAAAAATATTTTTTTAATAGGTTTCTGCACACGAAAATAAATCAGGAAATAGCACTTGAGCGGGCATCCCAAAGTCTAGTAAAGCTTAACCAGTACAGTTCTCGCCATTTAGATGCAGCTCAGAAATAGACTACGGAAGCATCAGAGCGACCCGTTTGGTATTTGTTCAACGTTGACCTAAAACAGCGCTCGCTTTGCCCGTTTGTTATTAGACTGGGCGACTGGAGAGCTGTTTCTATCGAAAGTAAGAACGGTGCTTGTTACGCTTCCATAAGATTTACGGTCTCTAATATTTATGACATACCTTAACAGATATATGTAGGTGCCGAAATGTAATCTATATAAGCCTCATTAAACAGCTATCTTTAATTGTTGGGTATAGATATAGGTACAGTAAAATACGTAGTTCGGAAATATGTTTTTTTTATATATACTTTTGTCCATTGTGGCGTGATCTCGTCACCCGGCGTAGTGCCAAAGCGTGCAGAACCGTATCGCACGTGGTTCATGACGGATGAATGGGGGTCGTGAAATTGACACGTGCTGTTTTTTTTTTCGTCACAACTGATTAGAAACACATTTTCAAAATTGTTGTTTACAAAACGATTCTTAAATAAATCTATATTAGTGAAGTAGGGATATTGCACAAAAGTGCTTATCTATTAAGAAGTAACTAAATATTGTGAGTTGTATGTATTTTTTAAAATTAAACTTTCATATTATAGATTATTGACTCTGTTCAAATATTTGGCACTTTCGCAGGGCAGCAGCCGTATTCTGACTGAATATTGAACGCTGCCAAGAGAAAGCTATTTCCTCCTGTCTCCGTGAGACAATTCAACAAGTGTTACTGTTAATTGTCTATCGAAAGTTCTGCTCCGTTGCCAATTACTATAAATCTTAGATTAATCAGTCGTACATTTGTACGGGCTGTGGCCAGGGCCTCCCAATCATTGAAATGCCTAATTAATATGTTTGCGGCAGTTAAACTGTCAGATTGATTTTATTTGCTAAATATAAGCGGTCCCTAAAAGAATTTCAACATAAATACATTTGTTCATCAAGACTGCAACGATCCCACAAGCGTATCACACACGTATCTCGATTTTAATATCGTTTATTTTTATATTTAATTTTCACAGTTGACACAAGTAGCAATCCGTGTTTGATTTTGTTTATTATTTATTAACACTCACAGAATTCAAAACAAAAAAATGTTTCGTGAAACTACGATAAAACTCTGAGGTCTTTGGCTCGTAAATTAACTCGGTCGTTAATTAACTGATTCATGTTTGTTCAATTATGATCTTTATCGAAGATGTTAGTAAAACTAAAATAACAAACAACAGCTGTTGAAACGAGTAGCTCGCACAGGGACACCGGACACGTTGTTTTATAGCTCATAGTAATCTTTAATTTAGTCGTCTATCACGTTTATTTTGGTACATAAGTGCGTATGCCAGAGTATATAATATTAGAGCCGTGTTAGTCACTTATTAAAAATAAAAATAATGTAAAACCACTCTTGGACGTACTCAAATATATTGCAATAATTTATGTGCAGAGATTTGCGTCAGTGACTAGATATTTTAACAAATATTTCGAACTGTCTTTGTGTGGTAGTTATACTGAAATAGATTTTATTCTTTATGAATGTTATCTGTTTCAATTTTGTACAATTTACTAGTCTTGGCTACTGCCATCTTTACCTTGTGATGCGACTGTTTCTGAATAAAAATCACTGCTCTGTACATATATTAAATTGGACATCATGATTTTATGAGATGCCCAATTAATTTTATAATTTTTTACGAATTGTTTTTTTTTAAATCAGTAGTTTTATTTTACGTGCGCTGTGATGTTATATACTCCGTTTAATGGTGGAATAATTCAGATCTTGATTTTTTTAATTAACGACTGAAACTTTACTAGAAAAATAGTTTAAAAAAGGTAATGAGTCAGTTCCGCATATCCAAATTCTTTTCAGCGTTTTTCGCTGTTCTTCGTTCTTTTAGATCGCCTCTTAAAATAATCATCCTATTATTTATTCGTCATTTCAAAACGAGCTTATGTCTATGTAATAGCCTCATCACGGATCCTCCTGATCCACTAACGGTGCTTTTAGGTAACTCAAGCACC
>ASCI01332850.1:0-10569 GCA_002197625.1 Bombyx huttoni
GTATAGATCTGTAGATCATCTGCGTACAGGTGGTAGGACGAAGTAAGTTGTATAGTTGAAATACTTACTTTTCGAGTGCAAAGAGTTAATAGGGTCTTTTAAGTAATCCCTGTTTTGAGTACCGATTTCAATGAATTAGTTGCTGTTGTATTTTCTTTTGTCTAATGTCATTTTCTAATGTCTCAAAGTGACTGGGAGTGCCTGTGAGCTCCGGTGCCCGTTTGACTCCGGACGATTCGTAAAATCGTTTGCATTATGACTTGAATTAAGATGCTCACGATATCTTATAATATTAGCTCCTAATTACATGTTTTATAAGATAACCGTGCTCCTGGGCTCATCGTCCCGTGCTCGAAATAGCCCCTTAAGCTACCAGCGAATAGGTAGAAAAAAACCTTTAGTTATTACTGTATTAACCTACGCGTGATATAAATTATATTTGTTAACTGGATGTGGATTTGATAATAGGAATGTTCTAAGGGAAGTGCCCATAGACACAGCCTACTGAGTTTCTCATCGGATCTTTTCAGTGGGTCGCGTTCCGATCCGGTGGTAGATACTGCGAAGCACTCCCTTGCTAGAATAGTGTTAGCAACGCACTCAGGTTTGAGCCCCGTGAGTTCACCTACTCGCCAAAGTTACGCTGATATAGCTTCTCAAGGCAGCATAGGTAGGAGGAAAAAAAGGGAAGTGTTTTATGAATTGTTGCAGAAGGTAAATAGCTTAGCGACACGAGCCGGCGACGCGCGCAACAAGTGGCTGCAGAGGGCGTGCGCGGCCTACTGCTACGTCACCGTTCCGTCTCTGCACTGCACCGTCACTAAGGCCCAACTGTACTTGCTCTCCGGACAAGTCGCCTTGCTCAACAACTGTATTGGCCAAGGTACCCCAACTTATTTCTACCGTGAAGCAGTAATGCGTTTCGGTTTGAAAGGTGGGGCAGGTGATGTAACTGAGACTAACTGTAACTGAGACCTCACAACTTATATCTCAAGGTGGGTGGGTACGTCGTAGATGTCTATGGGCTCCAGTAGCCACTTAACATCCGGTGGGTTGTGAGCTCGTCCACCCATCTAAGCAGTAAAAAAATAATAATCGTATATTTTTATACTTATACCATTATTTAAATACTACCAAGCTTATATATTATAATACAGTATTAGACCAGAGAACAGAGAACAGAGAATTAGACCTCGTGTCTGAAGGTGGCGTTGAAGTGGTTATGTCGGGGGTTTCTGGTGACCAATTAACGCTAGGTGAGCCTAGTCGTCTGTTTATACAATATAAAATGCATAGCAGTGACTGTTATTACTTTAGAAGACGAAGGCAAATTAATAAGGATTTTTTTTAAGTGTTTGTTGAATTATTGTAATCGACACGAACCAGCACTACATTGCATATCGTCCAGGAGAAAATATCAGAAATTGAAATTAAATTATACTAAATTGTTTGTGTTGTTAAATTACAGAAACAATAATATCTTACAATAATATCTGATATTTTTTTAGCGGAAGCAAATTTTAAAGCCCTCATAGGCTTGATACCAGATATTCCGGAGTACATTCTAGAAGACGGGCAAAAAAAACTGACTAATGTAAAAGTTGAAGGAATATTGCGCGATTTTTTATCCACACTTCTTGTTTTGCCGGTGAGAGATAAATACGATTGCAAAGTTATTAATTATCTAGACCAGGACTGCCTAAATAAGGGCCAGCGACACACGTTTTAATCAGAAAATAGTAATGGATATTAATAGTTTGGATAATAGGATTCTTAGTCAAAGCATGTAATCAGTCTTTGGTATAATTTATTTTTATTCTTGTAACATTGCTTTCCCATGACATCATTTAATATGAAGCTATTTGAATGAAGCTACATGAAGCTTTTTTACACCTGGAAAGTATTTTGTTTTTGATTTTTTTTTCTGCGTCCCTCCATGTTTTATAATAAACTTAATTAGCCCGCAAAGTTTGGACAGCCCTGATATAGACACTATTTTACTTCAGTGCAACTAAATACAATACTGAAAAATCATTGCGGTCTTAGAAAAAAAACAAAGTACATTTAAGCGGTACCTAACACGGTGCGCTACCAGCATTCTAGTGCTAAGCCGCTAAAGAGGACTTATCGTTAAAAGAGCAACCGGTGGGCGGTGTATCGCGTCCCGAACTGGCAGGCTGGTTCTGGTCCCGCGGGGTATTCCGGCACCCCAGCGGCACCGTATGCCGCGCCGAGGCGACCGACGTTTCAGAGCCATCGATTCACCTCAAAAGTTCCGTCGGCCGGACGTGCTTGGGTTGAGCTGAGCTGTCTAGTTCCAGTGTTGACCACCGTAACACCCTTACATCATCCGGGTTCTGACGTCGTAAGAGATCGGACGTTTGGGTGAAGAGTGCAGGGGAGTCTTTTAATGGGTAGGGCCCTGAAAACATGCTTGGTCCCGTCGTTTCGCAGTCGCGGACCAGTTCCAGAGCCTATAAACATCACAATGTAAATGCGAAATGCGAATGCGTGCAAGACATGTCATCATGGACAAAGCTCACTGAGTTTCTCGTCAGATCTTCTCAGTGGGTTGCGATTCCAATCCGGTGGTAGATTCTGCAAAGCACTACTCCTGCTAGAGCCAGTCTTAGCAAATACCCGGTGAGTCCGTCAGCTCATCAATTTGTTCGCTCGGGCAGCTGTTTGATTGCTTGCGAGTAAAACTTCTTACGTAATTACAAACTTTAAATTAATTGTAATTACATTTTTGCATTTTTACGCACTGTTTATGAAAACAGGTGTAGGCAAAAAAAATATATATCGTGAAAATTCTGAGACATAAAATTTTTGTTGTAGGACAACGTGGACAGTAACTGCAAAGCGTACATACTGAGCGGACTCATCAAGACAATGGAGAGGATACACTGGCGTAAAACGGATCCTCACTACTACAACACGCTTTTGAATATTTTAGATCTACTCAGCGAAATGGCGCAGGAGGATTATGTACATCACATCGATTCCGGTTTGTGATTTATTCATTTTCTTCGCCAATGTTCAAAAGTCATCCGTGTCTCTAAACTATCTTAATTTGAATTGAAAATTAATTGGAGTAATTGTGTCCTAATAGTGAGTAGGAGGCTCGCGGAAAGTATTAAACGGTAGGCAGCGTCTTGACTCTGCCCCCGGCATTGCTGACGTCCGTGAGCGACGGTAATCACTCACCGTCGAATGGTCTGTATATTCGTTGCTTACAAGGGAAATTAAAAAGAAGCACATCTCTATATAAATCACATGTGAATATATAAATGCTCATCTCTAGGGTCAAGTTTTAAGAGACACTTTGGTGACGAAAGAAGACGATGACTAGTCGTGTAATATTAATGATTATTTCCTCAGACGTATCGTGAGTCGATAGTCTTTCGAATGATTTTCAATTTCTTTAATGTTTAATATGAGATACAAGAGCGTGATTTTTCGTTGTTCACGCAGTAACACAGTGACGTAAGCTGTTCACGGCCGAGCAGACGCGTAGCTCGCTTGAAGGCGCTTCTTGATAGTTTATATCGATGTTCAGCTAAAAATACGTTGCCAAAATCATTAATTCAGTGATGGATTGGAAGCTATGTCTCCTTTCATCTGTATGATTGCAGTTCTCTCAAACGACAAGCTGTACGGGTGCGACGAGGAATTCGTTTCAGTGTTAGACGGGTATGCGACGGACATATGCCAGGAGCTACTCGTGGTGCTGAAGGCGCTCGGCGACAATAAAGAGACCAAGAAACAGTACAATCTGACGTTGGAGTTATTCTGGCGCGTGACAAGACGCGCTGATTTAGAACAACATTCCATGCTCACTTTAGCGGCCAACTTGTGGATGCTTTCAAAGAAAATACAAGATCCCAATAATAAACTCGCAGTGAGTTTATTTTCCTTCCTCCATGAACATTACAATCCTAAATTTTATGTCGTTTTCGATATTACTTTAGAAAACTCGACTATGTCCTATCAATGCGACATGGAAACCAAAGATAATAAATACTCTCATAGATGTAAAAGAAATGAGAAAAATACTTATTCGACATAATTTTATTTTGGCAGAGGAATCTATTATCGTAGTTGCCAACTATTTCTTTATGATTAAATATGCACTATAGCGATGTTCAAATATAGAGCAATATAATATAATTTAATGGAAATCGAAAGTTACGGATAAAATCAAATCAAAAAATGTGCTTTCTGAATCGTTTAATTACTGATCTGAAGCGGAAAATCAAACTCAAACAATTGAAATTCTAGTTATTTCAAAATGTTTGACCTCCAACAGAATGTCATTAAACTCTCGGTATTCAGGTCGCAATATCTAGCTAAATTTGACTTGGGTTTGTTCATCCGCTCGTATCAAAGCATCCGATGTGAATTTAATGTGTGTTAGAATTTACTATGTGCATGCACAAGTCGAAAATCGTATATATTATGTATATGTATATATGTATAGGAATATATTATGTATATAGTAGTTTAAAATTCAACGTTTTGTTTCAGAAAAGCATTCTTTCCGCGCTACGCACATCTGAAGATCCCGCAAGCCAACAGCTGCTCGAGAAGTTAGAACAAGGTGTTCAAACCTGAAACAGACCTTCTAACGACTACATGAAGAAATGCTATACATCTTCTAAACATTCCCAAAAATTTGTTTACTATTCAAAATAAACGAAATATGATTAGACTATATGAAATAAATTTTTAAATTCCAACATTTGGTTTTTGTAGAATATATACAATATATGAAAATCATAAAAAAAGAAAATGAGATATCTTTTCTATCTTTGCATCTGTAATGCAAATAACCGTAAAGTTATTTTACATCAATGCCTGGCAAAAAAATACTGTTTTTATTTTTGTTACTTGTTATATATTGTGTTTGTTTTAAACTGCTTTTAGAATAAGCGACAAGCCATGTATATTATAAAAATAAAATGTTTTTGTCATCAAATAAAGTTTTATTGTATAACGCCTTTTTAGAATGTACTGGTGTTAAAGCGTTGCTGCAAGTCCACGTCACCAGGCATCACAAATCCGCTTATTTCTGCCGAGAAGCATCATATATTCAGGTCCCGATGTGGAATGTAAAAAAACCCGCATCAATGCGTTGTACCAAAGTAACTAAAACACCTAGAGGTACGTAGAGCTGTCAACGGTCTATGGTATTTAGTAATCGATAAGCCTCAAGTAAATTCGAGTTTTTTTCTAAAACGGCTAATAGTAAAACAGGATAAAAAATTTCAATGCTAGAACCCAAAAGGCGAACGGGAGAAAATGAGGCTGCAACAATAAAGGCAACATGTCGATTGCTGCAGCCGGTGACCCCAACAGTTGAGAGCCGGGTGGAGTAAGCGGACATTGTCCGGTGAGACACGCTTCAGTGGTGCGCGCGCTCTGTTGCGTCGATCTTTCACCTTCGCAATATTGACGCCTATAAAACCTTGTCATTTCAATAATATGACGTTACTTTCATCCCGCCGCAAACTAAGAGTACAACTCTGCTCGGTCAAGAGTAGCGAAAATCTAGTATTCGTCTTCGGGTTCATACCCACTCTAAAAAAATGATTATATTAAGTCAATTGGTAGGATAAACCTCACTCCATTATTTGGTTTCATTTTAATTCATACCATTGTAACAATTTTCGACGTTTTGCAGTTATTCGTTTGGACGATATGTGAAGGTATTTTTGCCAACGAAGAAAAAAATGGATTTGTGCAGCCATTGGACTTTGGAGCAATATTTGATTCTGCAGATGGTGGTTAGTGGTTTCCATTCAAACATGTAATTAAATTTCACAAGTTTATGCTTCTGCAATGCTTTCTATTAATAATATTATTGGTTGCCTAAACTAAATGTTTAACTTTTCAGGCATAACTTCCTTGGCTTCGAACCCTTTAGCAGCAGCGGTGCTTAAAGTAGATAAAAGTCAATACCCTCAGTTATTTGACACTGTTGTCAGTAGTTCTATCGATTCTTTGCAAACTCGATTAGCACCTGAAGAGAATGCATTTTCAGCCCAACATTTTGGTTTCAATCCAATAGCCAGTCAAAGCTTTTTTTCACCAGCAAAGTCCGCTAAATTAGTTGCACAACCAGCGCAGCACCGAGCACCGGCGGTACCTATTGGACAACAATTAGGTTCATTAAGATATGATATACGCACTGTTCACGATGCTGACTACAAAGTATATAAACCAGAGGAAAACGAACAAGGAGAAGACATTTTAGCAGCATTAAAAAAAAACCCTTCTGTTGCTGCTTATTTTCAACCAGCGACAACGAATGTTGAAGTTTCACATCCGATAAAATACCGTAAAGAAGGAGTTGATGATGATACCGCTCTTGAACAAAACTACAAGCCTAATGCTTATATTACAGGACCAGCACGTATTCGACGATACACAAGTGGGCGACAAAAAGAAAATTTAAGAAAAAATAGTGAGGAAGAGGAAGATCCATATAATTATAAAGTTGAATATAATTCCAAACCTAAAGCTTTCGATAGTGACCTGTATAGCAGTGCTTATAAAGAAGAAAAAAACCCAAAGAAAGATTACGAATACCCTTACGGATATGACTCTGGGTATGACCATAAAGAATACGAGCGCATAAAAGCTTTATCAGAGAAGCAAGCCGCTGAAATAAAACAAAACCCAGAAAATTGTCAAGAAGTTAAAAAAGATGGTATGTCTTGCATGTCTTGTAAAGATCCGAAAACAGGAGGAAATTATGAATCCTGTTCATATGTCGCAGAACCCAAAAATAATCAATACGCTTATTCTAAAGAGAGAAAGTTTGATAGTAACGACGAACCCGATGAACCAGAAAGTAATGAAAAAGTCGAACAACCCAAAAAATCTGCTAAATATGAGGATGCTGACAAAAAAGAAACACAAAAGTATTCAAAATTAACGGCATCGCAACCTGATAAGTCGTATAGCAAGTATAAATCACAAAACAAAGATGACGATAATTCTGGTGAAAAATACAAATCTTATTACGTCCATACTTCAAAACCAAAACCAAATGAAGCCCTGAGAGCTGCTGAAGATGATAGTTCATCCAAAGAAGAAACTGAGTCTGTAGCTAAACCCTATGATTATAAAAAAGCATTACCTGGTTTTTATACCGAAAATGAACCAAAAAAAGACGTAGAGCATGTTCTAGCAGAGTTTAAGAAAAAAGATAGATCTTCGTGTAAGAGGGTGCAGAAGAATGGTATGACTTGTTTCCAATGCATAGATAAGTCAGGGCTTAAGAATGAAGAGTGTATGTTTGTGTCAGAATCTGCTCCTAAGAGGAGTCATTTAGCATACCAGGAAGTAAAGGAATTCACTTCCAAGCCTGCTACAATAGAAAAAGGAGAAGAAAGTGCCGAAAGTCAAACAATCACCACTAATGCCCCTGCTGTACAAAAATCAGCTGCTTACGTTGTTGAAAATAATAATTATGGTAAAAAATTAAAACGCAAGAAGGCTCCTCAAGCGATAGTCCCGGCTGCAGCAAATCCTGCTCAAATAACAGTTCCTGCTCTAGGGGCTACAATACAGTCTCCAAATGCGAAAAAGTCAAAACGTAGTATTGAGGCCGTTGGTGAATCTAAAGCGACTATTGTTGATCTTACAAATGTAGCGGCTCCTGAAGAATTTGCCGGTGTTGATTCAAAGGGTGCATTTTGGTCCGAAACTTTGCCAAGATATAGTGCTACATTGGGCGTCACATTACCTGAATTTATGTTGACAAGGTCAGAACATGAAGCATCTTTTGACGAAATTGTTGCAGGAGCGTAAAATATGAAAATAATAATATTTTTGTTAAGTTTTATTCGCCCAAATATTTAATAGTTTTTAGAGCGTGTCTGACTGGTCACGACTAAAATAAAACCTGAAATGGAGGCAACGGGTAAAGATATTTGTTACGTAATCATAAGATTTCAGATATTCTACGACTAAGTTGAAAAACAAGAAAGCTTTTATTGTATACTGCTGATATACAATTACAAATAATAGCTACATCAAAGAAAGTATCAAATATTTTATTAGTTTAATTTTTTATTGGGACTGTACACTTTATGCTATATTGTTAACTAGTTTTATGCTAATCGGGAATAAAATGTTGTTATTATATAATGGAGCGTTTTTATCATGGCTTCTAAATTACGACATCGCTGTTTTTCGTCGCAGCTTTCACGGTCAATTTACCTCTGCAATATCGCGAAAGAGAAAGTTTTAAGATCCCGTTATTTCAATTAAAATATCTTGAAACTATTCTGAGATTACTTTTTGCTTTTATTCTTTATTTTTAACCGATCTGGATCTAACGTTCTGATCGGTTGTTTGTTTTTAAAACTTTTCAATAGTTGGCCAGTTGGCCATATAGTTCGGTCAGCGTCCTAGATGTCAATACTGTTTGATACCTATTTTTATACGTAATTGTCGAACATACGTCATGAAGGAACGGTTTAGCGTTCTCTCGTAGCCTACCAGAGTCGGAAGACAATAATTAATTTTAGTCGTACATCTACAGCCGATGCAGTAGTTCACTGTTCTCTTATTAATAAAAATAGCTTACCATACGACGTCTACAACTAACAGTGCGGTTCCGTCTGTAAGTGAAAATTAGACAGTTTAAAAAAGTGAGTACATACGTTTAGTGGTAATCTATTCTAGTAGATATAATTTACTTATTTTTATTTTGTTAATAAAGAATTAACTACTAGAATACGAACTCATTACTTCATTGCTTAAATTAAATGTAAGTATATGAGAATGAGATAGGAAAGTAGATACATATTTGTACTGGTAAAATCATAAGCATTTGAAAAATATTGATTCATTGGATCGTTATTTTTGAGTTCTTGTTAAGTCCGACTCAATGCTACTGAATTTTGTCAAACCATTAAAGTGTGTTTGATCACTGGCAATAACATAGTTAAAATAATGCATATAAGTAGTACATATATATTACTATATATATATTATACTATATATATATTACTCAGCATATTGACAGAAAGCAAATCAGGCTTTCCTTAGTTTTTAATTAAGTCGTTGAGTACAGTTAGTATTATTTTCTTCGGATTTTCACAGTATGGCTACTAAAATATTGACTGTCCTTTAAAATGTATCAACATAGATGGTAGTTTTAATAGTCAGGTTTATTTGACTGTTCAACTATCAGAGATGGTTAAGCGAACTCCAGATCGAATAGCTGTTCAGCCGTTACTTGCTGGAGCCTTACTCTCCACGTGGCGCTGTGTCGAAATGTCTATTGTATTAGAATGTAACCACTATTCTTACATTTCAATCTTAAATGCATGAACTGTGAGGGCTAAAATAGGCAAGCAATAGTGCAGCTTCTCAATTTGTCCTTCCACCAATACGTTGGTCGTATTAATGTAGCCTTTGTTTAGGGTATATGGTATAATTCATGAAGCCTATCTACAGACGTGTTTGAGGATGAAATACAATATTTATTATATTGAAAATCATTCTTCAGAAACTGACGTGAATGCCGATAGAAGTATGATGAATAATGATTGTGTAAGATTTTTAATGAAGTTAGAGCGTATTATAAGACAGCGCGCAAAATCAGCACTTCTATTTCTACCGCAAAGTAATAATACATTATGGTTTGAGGTTTCCCAGTCTTTATGTACTACAACTGAAACTACGACCTCATGTCTCAAATGGTGTGGGGTTACAGCTTTCAAATCGTTCATGATGTTTATTGGCTCTTGTCTTGTCTTGTCTTGTCTACTTAAGCCAGGTGGGCGGTGAGTTCGTTCATTCATCTAAGCAATAAATGAAAGCAGTCAGCTACGAAGCCCACCCGGTTCTACAATACGGGGTTACCGTTTGTTGTAGAAGCTTGGTCAGCCACACCGCTATGTATTGGAGACATGAGACTAAATCCCTATTGAATCAAATAACGACTATCCTATTTATCAAATGAAACGTATGATTCATTGGAAAGAAATAAGACGGGGTTCACTAACCATGCAAGTTACCAACATGACCTACCTCTCATAATAGAAAAGACATGTAGTAATTCAATTTGATTCAAATCCAATTTGAAAACGACCAGTGATTCGTAAATAATTAAGCAGTATGGATAATTGTAAGTGTTAAGTAATGAAGATAATGGGTAACGGCAATCGGTAACAGACGATAGACGGCGCAGAAAAAAATGATTTCTTGTCTCTTTGCCAAATAACGATTGGATAAAAAACGGGGCTACTTTATTGCGCAGTGATTTTCAACAGAGGTTTGCTCCGATGATTGCACGTTGTTATTTTCGTCGTGTTATTTTCGATACTCCTACATCGTTTCTGCGAAAGGCTTGCAGGCATGAAATGGTTTTACTTCGGCAGCTATATCTTAAATGTAATTTTGAATTGAAATCAGTTTTATTTTAATATCAACCTCATTATCATCGCTTAATGTTTTTTATCTCTTTTTTTTTTATTGCATAGATCTCACAGCCTACTTGATGTTAAGTGGTTACTGGAGCCCATAGATATCTACAGCGTAAATGCGCCA
>KZ246626.1:1149-11533 GCA_002197625.1 Bombyx huttoni
TACGGGCCGTCAGCGGTATAGACATCTGTGTTCCGCAGTGACAACGACCATGTTTAAATATTGCGTTTTTCTAAAATGATTATTATGTACATTTCTATTAAAATATATATTATGCAAATAATTAAAAATAAGGACGAAAACACAAAAAAAAAAACAATTTTTATGTCCTTTCGAATCGTGTTTTGTGTTCAGGGTCACAGCCAGTCACAGGTTAAACTAACACGCGATAAACAATAATATTGAGAGCATATATTATAATAACAAACTAGTTGGATCAATATTTATAGTAGGGTGGAATTTTCTTTATTTTTCCGTTCGGAAGTTCGTTTGTAATGGATGACCTTTGAAACGCGTGTGTGCGGCGCGCGGCGTGACGATACTAAATACTGAGTGACTAATTGATTATCACACTAACACTAAAATAAAAAATTTGGAATTTTCAATAAATGTTACCGGATCGAATAAGAAGTGCATTACTTTTATATAAAACACTATAGATCTGATGTTTTAATACTATTTTAAAATGTTACATTAGTCGAATCTTCACGCAAATACAAGATTGTTGTGAAACGTAAAAATGTAGTTAAAAAGTCCGTTCCATTTATTTTATTTATTTATTTGTAGATGTTTATTTTGGTCTAAAATATTCCGAATAAAAGTCCTGTTATTAAATTAAATACAAAAATATTGCACATTTTTACAATGATATATATTTTTAATCACACATTAATACTTTTTATCAAAACGACATCGACAAAACATCGATAGCTATCATTTTCTTCATGATTATCGCGAGATAGCATCCATCTTTTAACAAAATGTAATTATCACGTGATAAAATAACATTGCAAGAGACGATTTACATTTTAAATGTTGATGGGGCCCGAATCGTACGTATTGTTGTTGACGGGCGAGGATGCCCCGTAGTCCGGGGTCGTCGGCGTCGTGCTCGGGGGCGAATCCACCGGCTTTAGTAGCACGGGGGCGATGTACTCTTGGAACCTCACACTGGACTCGGCCTGCAGCGGCGCGGGCGGGGTGCAACTAGGGAACGGACTCAACAGCAAAAACGTACCGAAAGCCACTATCGAGGCCATTATCAATATTATAGTTCTAGCTTCGAAGCCGGCCCGGAGACCGGCCCAGGCGGCCATGCTGATGAGTAAGAGTAGAACGGAGACTCGTATGAGTCTGACGGCGGTGGCGTGGATCCGACCGCCGCCCACGCCGCTCATGTCACTTGGCCCGTAGGCGAAATACAAGTTGTGCTTGTCTCCCACGTGCTTCAGCATTAAATAGACGAGACCGAACGGCGCGATTAACGGGCACGCGAGACTGTACACCGTGGTGATGGAAAATATGGCAATGCTCCAAGCATAATGCACACCGAATGGGAATTCATACAATATAGCCTTTTTTACGTAACTTTTTTCCGCCTTCGATTTTGATTGCAATAGATACCACACATATAAGAACAATTCCGGAAAACGTATCAACTCTAATGAAGTACCAATAAAGCCTGATGTGATAACATAATTCACAAAGAAAGCACCCTTGTCGGGCAGAAACACGCAGTCCCAACGCATTGTGTTATTCTGATGCTGTAAGGTCCACATGAGGAAGGCCTCGGCACTGGCGAGCCCTAATGATGGCAAGATCAAGGTCATCAGTAGGAGATATGACACAGTTTTTGTCATAATTGAATAATTTTGCTGTGACTTGGTCCAGTGTGACAAGAATTTATCAGAGAATGCTACGATGGCTGGCATTACTGCAGCCATGGTCCATAGTAATAATGTGGGCAAGAAATCATAGATGATAGAAGTAATTTTGTTAGGAGAGTCTGGTTTGACCACGGTCCTGTTGAACAAACTAACAACGAACGCAGGTGTAGTCAAGAAAAATAAAACAACAAACAGGAAAAAGTTGACTATGATAGCCTTAACATACCAGATTCCAGGCTTCACACTTAAATTCTCCCAAATAATATCTGCAGGGTTGGTAGCATGTGACAGAACCCAGCCCCGATGGAGACTGAAGTGGTTCATCACATGTTCAGCTAGCTGATATGAGGGTAAAGTTAAAAATGCAACTCCCAAAGGATCGTTGAGGACCATGGCACGACTTCTCTTAGCTTCATCTTTTAATCTCTTTTCTTCACTTGTGTAGAATTCCAAAGCATCAATTTCAGGTCCACACAAAGTTGGTTTAACAGCAATTCGTTTCCCAGTCTTCTTGAAATATGTATCTGTGTATAATAAAGCTTCAGTTACCATTTCTTTTTGTTCTAAAACTTCATTGAGCTTGTTGATGTTATATGCTAAACGAAGGTCTACAATTTGTATATGAGGAAAGTTGTGAGCAAAATAGGCTCTAATGGTTGATTCATTTCTGTCAGCTTTTGCTATGTTTGTTATCATGATGGTCCCAGTCATAGATGTGGGGACAGGTTTGCGGCCAGTGCACCTTCTCATGATAAGCACTGATATAGGTAAGAAAGAGATGCTCAGTAGGGTGTGCACCCAGAGCCAGTAAGATCTTCCATTTAAGTTAGATAGTGTTGTTCGACTAAATGTTCCCGTGTCCACATTTAAATTGGTCCCTTGGAAGTTTATGGGCAAGATAATGCCAATAGATGATAGAGTTATTAAGAACATAAGCGTAATGGCATGTCTCTGAAAGGAGAGATAGTGCACGGCATCAGGACCACACTTGGCGAGAACCTGCTCACGAGTGAGGCGAAACACGGCCGGCACCCACGTAAAGAACCCTTCGTCGATGTTTGAAGACTCTTCTGTACTGCGGCGGCGTTCAACCAACGCATCACCATCTCGGGCACGATAGAATAAGTTTGTCCAGCGACTCCTGGTGCGCTGGACGAGTGCCATCCTCCCGTAGTTCCATGCGGTCCTCCTTAGCACAGTGAACAATACAATAAGGAACGACCATGCTATCAAATTTAGGATCAACGTCTGGGGAATTCCATTGTAGGCACCCGTGATGATAATACTCTGCGATGTGTTCACTAGCATGCAGCTATCATCAATCGTGCCATTCGAGGTGTCTGATAGGCTGAATAACATTTCGTTTGTAGAGCGACTCATTTTGTATGTCGCAATTCACAGTCAGTCGAGCAATAAAAGAGAAAGTAATCACATAATGATCACTTACAACACTTCAAAAACGTTTACTGACACTTATTTTTGTATTTCTGTCCACACATACATACAAAACGGTACCATCTGGAAATTCTATTGTTTAGATAAATTGTTCCTGAAGATAAGACAAGGCACTGACACAAAGCGACGGTCGATTTAACAGATGATATGACCACCGTTGACGTTTTAAAGGGTTTTGTAATTCGTCAAATAACACGAAAACGTCAAAACTTAAAGGCAATTAAGTAGCAGCAAATTGAACGATTTATGAAACAATACACATTCACTTCTATTCCTTATGCATCATAGATGATACACTTAATATTTGTTATGCGTACAAGCAAAGATTATTAAAATAGTTACTACTTATATCGTAAAATACAAGCGACCAGATGGTATTTGAGATCAACTCATAAGAAAATCGATTTTTGAGTAAAATGAAGATCGATTTTGTAAGTTGATAATAACTAGTGAGTCGATCTCGAATATTAGAAAGCCGATTTTTTTTGTTTGATATTAAAATCCTATATTATTATAATATTTATATCTGTGAAAATTTTACAATATCAATAATATGAATAAAAAACAAAGAGTGACAAAAGATAGTGCCACTCCGTGTCTTACCGTTGGTATTGTAACAAGCGACTCCCTAAGTAATAAACTAACCGACTTGTAATGCTCATGAGTATATATTGGTCTAAGGCGTATTGTAAGCCCACACAGGTAGGAACCCATCTACTACCTATTCTGACTACTAGGCGTTTCAGTTTCTTAAGTGGGCTGACAGCCGTTACATGATTTAAATCAGACTTCGAAAACTGCCTTTTTTGATCTGTTCATTCCGCGTGATTCAGTAAGAGGTGACTTTCACATTGAAATGTCTGTGAGCTACAGTAGCTACTCAACCACCCGTAGGCCATGATATCGTACAATAGCCTAAGCCAAAAAGTGTAGCTTTATAGTTTTAGTAGCACTAAATTAATCGAAAATGATTAACAATAGATAACATAAGTCCTATGAAAAATGCTATAGTAATTTCATCTTCAAATGATTTAATTTTCGGGCTCTTGTAATTGATAGACATAGTCTTCTTTTACGATAAGGCATTTTAGTCGATTGACACTAATAAATCCTATCAACCGCCTCAATACGCAGATAGAGTATGCTGAAGTCGAACCAAAAAATCGTATTTTACGCAATTGCTCTAATACTTTTACAAAAAGCTTAGGATGCATAGTTAAGCATATAGCGTTGTAGTCTTTTATTCATTTCCTTGTCTAACGAAGAGCCGAATATAACTCACACATTTAAAAATTATGAAATTAAAAAATATGTACAATCAGAGTAGGAAGTTCCGAGAGTAAGCGAATCCAATTTACCAATAATTCTACCACGGTCATAAAGGCCACAATATTTATCATACGCCTTGTATTAAATAGTCATATGGGTGCATATTCGTGTCGAAATATGTGGTTGTCAGTCTTTCTTTTTATTGCATATAATATGGGTGGACCACCTCACAACTCGTTAGCTTATTAGCGATAAGACCACTGTACTCATTTTCATATACCAAATTTGCCCGAACGCTGATCAATGAATCTGCCAGATGCTCTTAATATGACTATCGGGATCAGATGGACATTCGTCGAGTCGCGATAATGTAGCATTAAGTGCATTATCTATGAATGTAGCGATAGCATGACACGAATATTCGTATATCAATATAGTCGCACCTTTACAGTTTGTTTTTTAAAATCGCAAGACAGAGACAAACAGCTGTCGATCACTTTTGTTAGATGAGATAGAATTATGAGGGAACGAAATGTACAATTCTTACGAAAGAAATATCTACATTCGTGCAAGTTCGGCTGTTTACCGATTAAACTACCTTTATTGAACATATTTCAATTAATTTTAATTACAATGTAATAGGTTTTGATTTTAAAGTGTTTTAATTATGGCTGAATTTGATTGGAACAATTATTTAGAGACTAGCAAATCAGTTGCTGTACCAGAAGAATTATTTTCTCATGTAAGTTGCGATTTGCGAACAGTTTTCAATTATCTTAGAAATTAAATAATATTCATAAATATTTTATGGAAATTACCGATGCATTGTTATGTTGAAAGATGCAATAGTGAAATAGTTATTTGAAAATTAAGAAACGAAATAATCAGTAGATATGATCTGAATTTTCATAAAATACCACGCACGTACAAAAAAAATGTATTCTATTTTTAAACACCATTCATTGTGTTCCTAAGGAAGATCTATTAAGTTGAATTTACATGGCTTAATTTATTTCGATTGAATTTTTCATTTTAACTACTTATCATCTAAATAAAAAAGTTTTTTATGTTTATATAACTTGCATACGGTATTATTAATTTATCAAATGTTTAATCTTAATATCCAACTCAATGTCAATTATATTTATTCCTGCATGTTGTAATAAATGTATGCTATTAATTATTGGCAAAATTAAAAAGAGATTTGTAAATATTTTGATTATTATTTACCATTTTAATATTTTTAATTGAAAAACAGTAAATTAAATCAAAAGTAGTGGCATTTAAAATAATAATAATTTTATAAAAAAAAAAAAAAATTTATAATATAAATTAGATTATAATATTACTAGACTTAAACTTATTATTAGTTGGCTGTGCTATTCTTGAACAGTTTATATAGAAATTATGAAAGAATAAAGTTTTATGATAAAAATGAAATTATAAGTTCATAGTCACCAGTAAAAATAACCATCAGTAACTAAGAACTATACACATTGTGCATTTTTGAGGGTCTACCTTCAAGGAAGTGTTGAAGAGCTAAAGAAGGAATTTTTAGATCTTCAAAAGTACTTTGGTTCTGAATTTGTTGTACTATATGTTTCAAGTAGACTACTTTGAGAAGGTCAGAGAACCTAGAAATCCCATTTATACCATATCTTATCTGGCTTTCAATTGAATTCAGAATCTAATTATTTTGCATGAAAAAATCATGGGAATGCTTTCTCCCCATGAAGTTTGAAATAGCTATGTCAATAACTTTATAAAATATAATTACATATTGCTAATAAGTATGTTAATAATTAAAACCTGATTAATTCTTTCTAGTAATGAAAATGTAGTGATATAGAGCTTTTTTTATGTTATGTAAAAGTAAATGAAATCTACTAATAGAAACAATGGGTTTTTAGGTGGAAACCAGCCTCTATAATGGAATCAAACAGAATATGCTTCTTGAGGTCTGTCACAGGAACAATCCAGATGTATACTGGATAGCAGAGATCACAATGGTATGTGGTCATGTCCTTAGGATCAAGTTCATTGGAGCAGAGAGTGATTTCTGGTGTGATATCTCCAACACAAAAGTTCATCCTTTAGGGTGGTGCGGAAAATATGATGAATTGATTGAGCCCCCTGATGCAATAAATGAGAAATATGGAGATAAGATTATTGATATAATGAAAAATGCTTTGATGGACGGCCAGTCCGTTTCCATAGAAGCTTTAAATAATAAAGGACAATCACCAATAGATAGGATCAAAGTTGGCATGAAGGTTGAAGTGCAGAATCTCATCGATCCATATAGATACTGGATAGCTACTGTAAGTATTGTTTTATTTTTATTACATAGATGCTTGATCACTCAACCCACCTTTTGTTAATTACTAAAACACAAACTATAGACAAAGGGAATGCCAAAACCATGAAATATAAGGTAAGTCTTAATTATATTACATAAAAACTGCTCAACTCTCCAAGCAAAACACATATCAGCTTCGAAGGCAGTAATGAGTATGGTGATATTGTAACCTACTCATGCAACACTCTAGAACTAGTAATTATGAAAATCAGTAAACTTTCTAAGCCTTATTATTTCGTGATGGTAATTATTCATTGTAAACATATAAACAATAGCAGACAAATTACCCATAGTGGTCTGGGGCTTAATTTGGATTCCAAGTACTATCGAAACCAACTATTTATTGAGGGTGTCCCACAATGGGTATGTCAAGTCGAAACCTCAAAGTTATAGTATCAATGATGTAGGTAGATCTGTTAAAAATTCTAAAACGTAATTAGTAGTTTTGTAGAAACAAATTAATTTTTTTAAATATTTAATACAGCTTTATTTAACAAATATATATATTTATGTAACAAAAACACCGTTAAGCCGTACAGTTGTTTATACGCGTTAGACTGAGATAGATAGTAACAAAATCATTTAATTCATTTCAAACAATGGTGACGACAAAAAATCAGCTATATTACGAGGTGCGCGCGCGTAAGGGTCGAAAACTTAAAAATTCAAATGCAAAATAATAAACTGAATGAAAAAAATAAAATTATTAGGGCGCGTACACATAGAACGTTCGATTTTACAGGATTCTTTTTAACGGATCCCCCGCGCTGCTACTGGAGGTAATATTCACACAGCATTTACAGAAACGATTGAGTTTCTCGCCGGATCTTCTCAGTGAGTCGCGTTTCCGATCCGGTGGTAGATTCTGCGAAGCACGACTCTTGCTAGGGTTCGTGTTAGCACGTCGTCAGGTTTGAGCCCCGTGAGCTCACCTACTAACCCGGTGAATCTAGAATAACCCCTCGAGGTTACTAGAATAGGTAGGATTAAAAAAAAAAGAAACGATTTTAAGAGATCCAACGCTACTGGATTTTCGTTCCTCAGTGTATCGCCTACTTTCTGGATCCATACATCCTGCATCGTCGCAAGAAGGCCCAGCGTTATTGAAAACGTCGATTTTTTTTGGTTCCCGCGCCTTAGATCCGATAAAAGGATCCGGAATACTGTATGTGTGAACTGGCTCATACAACTATACACATACGCTAATAACCCATACGTTTAAACGGACCTGTAAATCGAACGGTCTATGTGTACGCGCCCTTATGGCGAATTACTAAATTTCCCCCTTATAGCAAAGACAAAAGGAGCTGTTTGCTGTGTGTCGGTGCCGTCGGAGTGCTAATGGTGTGTGTGTATTTCGACCAGCTGACATCACGTGACCGTTTTTAGTTTTTCAAACTCGATTAGCAAACTCCGATAGCAATCTGAAATTGTTGAGATTTTGACAACAATTTTTACATTATTTTTCGTAGGATCAGTACTACGCTTACTTCCTTGTGTTACTGACTGGTGCTGGGGCGTCTTGTGAGCCCGCACGAGCAGGTACCGACCACAACCCTGCCTATTTCTGCCGTGAAGCAGTAATGCATTTCGGCTTGAAGGGTGAGGCACACGTTCTGTAATAACTGAGACTTAGTATTCATATCTCAAGGTGGATGGTGGTATATTTACTTTTTCTGGGGGTTCGTGTAACCAATTAATACTACATGTGCCATGAACTCTCCTACCATTATAAGCAATATTAAATAAAAACTATGATTATTTATTATTTTACACCTTATTTTTAACGAAACATATTACGATACTTAATGCAAAATATAATTTGAGGCAGCATAGTTTGTTTATACTCTTAATATTCTAAAACTGTATATCCAACAAATGTAATAAATCTCGAGATTCAATCATATTTCTCAACAGTCACGGTCAAAGTTATTTGCTAAAAACCAATAGAATCTTTCAAACTCTGCTTGTACAGTGCATCAGTTATAAACCACCATTATTATATCCAAAATCATTGAATTGAATCCGTCCCCGCGTAACTAGAATGTCCTCTGAGGCTACCATAGAATAGGTAAGGTAAAAATGATTATCTTCTGTATTTTTGAACAATAAGTAAGCAAGTAGAATTGGGCTATTTGTGCTTGCCTATAGGCTGTAATAAAATATATATATTTATAGAAATATTGGGCTGAAATATTCAAAAAACAAGATCATGTTTACATTCAGACTACTACTGAAACTGAATAGTTACAAAGGCAAATACTAATGCTATTAAAACTTGTTTACTCCAAAAATTTTGTTGAGAAACATGTGCAGGTAGAAAGCCTCCGTCTCACGATCGGCTCCAATATTTGGTCACCAAAGTCGAAGGCCAACTATATTGGACATCCATACTAACTGGCGCGTCCTCAGGTGTGCGAGAACGTCGGGGGCAGGCTGCTGGTGCGGTACGACGGCTGCGACGAGGATCTAAAACAGCTCTGGATATTTTTCTCCAACCCACGGTTGAGCAGCTTCGGCTACGTCACAAATAAGGTATTATATTGTCTAAAAAACCTTTATTTATCATTATCTACATGAAAGATCTAAGACTGTATTTTAAGAAATCTACTAATCCCCTTAGGAAACATGGTAACAGTAATAAATAATTGTAGGGCTCACCGTGGCAGTTCAAATACCCCGGGAAGGTGAACAAGTTTTCGTGCAAGAACAAACTGAGCGCTCAGCTCCGGCAGAGCGCCGAGGAGGCCATCAAGGAACCCACGCCGCCCGACCTCTTCGTGGTAAGCACCGCGCGGCAGCCTGCCAGCCCTGCGCGGCTCCCAGGGTCATCATGTGCAGACTAAGTTTTAATTTTCAGCCCAACCAGAACTTGGAGGCGCATAACTTCGTGACGGGTATGAAGTTAGAGGCGCTGTGTCCCCAGGATATGAGGACGGTGCGACCGGCCACCGTCTCCAAGGTGTTCAACAACTTCCATTTCCTCGTCGCTCTGGATGACCACGCCGACGATTACGAAGACGCCAACGCAGCCTGGCTTTGCGACTCCATGCACCCGTACATCTATCCGATAGGCTGGGCCCAGAGGCACGGCTTCGCCTTCAAGAGTCCCAAGGCATGGAAAGAGGGCCCCTTCGACTGGGACGAGTACCTGTCGGTGGCGTCATCCGTTCCGGCTCCCGACTATTGCTTCGGCACCAAACAGCCTCTGAAGGGAATCGAAGTCGACATGAAGCTGGAAGCAGTCAATCCGCAGAACCACGAAGAGATCCACGTGGCCCGCGTGGATGCTGTCGTGGAGCACATGGTGTGCGTGGAACTGCTGCCCATCGGCGAGAAGTACTGGTTTGCGCAGCACAGCGACCTGCTGTTCCCGGCGGGCTGGTGCGACAGCAACAACTACGCGCTGCACATCCCCGACGTCAGCGCCGACAAGCACCGGCCCGCCGAGGAGCTCAAGCTGATCAAGGACGACATCAAGAACTCTGAAGAGTGGTGCGACAGGATATACTTCAACTACAAATGCTACGCCGGCCCTTCCATCAGTAGAAACAAGCTGTCTCAGCTGCCCAAACAC
>ASCI01333649.1:0-11516 GCA_002197625.1 Bombyx huttoni
AACTATACTGAGATCTTACAACTTACATCTCAAGATGGGTGGCGCATTTACGTTCTATATGTCTATGGGCTTCAGTAACCACTTAACATCAGATGGGCTGTGAGCTCGTCGACCCATCAGTGCAATAAAATAAAAAAGGTACAGTCGAAGCTGAGTTAATGAGGATTAGGTAGGCGAAAACGCTTCAAGTGAGAGATATTGCCTGATTACGTAATTTTTAGCCTCTAAAATCTCTATGTATCAGAAATAGAAGCTTCTGGTTTCGTGGCAGTAAAATGATACTAACGGTTACGATGTTATAATTAATTAAATAGCGATATAATACAGAAATCAACAGCGGAGTGCCCAGCGTATATCTGGTCCGAACTCAACCACATTCGAAACCTATGAATACCACACATTCTAATCCGATGCTCCAGCGCAAGGACGTACTCCGCACGGAACCGTACAGAACTGTACTCAGGCTCGCCACACTCCTGAAGAAAGTCGTAGTCGTAGATTCTCATATATTGGTGAGAGGGCCTCTACAACTAAGATTACTGATTTTCTATAACTGTAAGTGACTCTGACTGACACATTTACCTTTGATATTTATTTATGTTCATGACACATTGTTTAATTTATTTAAAATTCATGATAAGTCTGTTATTGTCTTTTAAAATTTTGAATAACTAATATAAAAACTTACAATAACATTGCGGACATTTGGCACTTACTTTTATTAATGTGACTACTATGACGTTATCCCTAAATGCCGAACTGCCCATTAGTCGCGAAGAAATGCGCCAAACAACAAACATTACAAAGCAGTCGGTTGATAAGACCAATCGATACATTTACAAAAAAAATTAACGATTTTGAAAATGTTAAATGGAAAATCACAAAAAAACGTAATCACTCGATACTTAAATAGTTCTAAGAATTATAGCAGTTCCACACAAATATTAAGTGTATCATCTATGATTCCACATTGAATATACACTAAACAGACAAACAGAACTCCCAGTTGCTTGTCATTAAAATTTAAAAAAAATAGTCACTAATTACAGATGAACAAATATGGAATATAATTCTAAATTCATAATTATAACAGTAGATCATTAACTTTTTAGCACCTGTGAATGCACACAAATGTAAGAAAATTAAACAAAGCTGCTGTACCTAGCTTCTCCTGTTCTTCAAAAAAGTTCAATAAACAATTGCCTGTAATGACCGTTTTATTAACACTTTATTTTATCCCGCCTCATCTCATTTTATTTAATTTCATTCCAATTGACTAAAGTTTCAAAATAATCACCTTCATCTCATTTGCCTCATATATTTTTTCATCATAATATTGGCACAGAATTATGATAAATATATAAAACTTGGCCTAAAGGTCCTGATATCAGGCCACAAAATATTTAAGAAAAATCCATGTCTTCGGTAAGAAGTTGTGTTGAAAAATAATAACTATTAATTACATATATATACATTCATAAAAAGTATGTAAGCGAACGTGATAATTAAAAAAAGAAACAGTTCGTTATGTTTGATTGTTCAATCTACTGTTCTATAAAATTGTTTCAGATGGCAGACATTAAACAACTGTTGAAAGAGGCAAGGAAGCATATTGATGAAAAGAATTACAAAGATGCTCAAGAATGTTGTAAAAACCTTCTTAGGAAAGATAAACAAAACTACTTTGGGTTAGTTTTACTAGGCAAATCCTTTCAAGATTCTGACCAAGCGTGCTTAGCATATCAAAAAGCAATTGCATGTAAACCCAGTCACCCTTTAGCTTGGTTAGGCTTGGCCAGTTATTATGAAGCCCATAAAGATCAAATGATGTACGTTAAACTAATCACCGTATATGCGGAAATATTAAAATTACAAATTGAAGAGGAAAAAGCACTGGAAATCCTTTCAAAAATCTCAAAGTTGGGAGTTAGATATAAAAATGGTGATGTAGTTGAAACTTTGATGAATTATCTTAAAGAAGAATCATCAACTACTTTACGTAAAGCTGCTGAAGAGCAATTAACCTTCCTTATTAATGAAAATGTACCTTGTCGAGAGACAATTATACCAGCTCTTTTGGAAGCCTTATCTAAACTAATAACCACATCATGCCATGAAAATGAGTTATTACAATGTAAAATCATACTGCAAAAATCTAATTTTTCTTTAGCAGTGGAGGAAATAATTGAGAAAAGTTATTTCAAAGATAATATTGTTGTGAGAGAATGGCTTTGCAATCAGTTATGTAAAAAATATGTAGAGAACATGTGCTTTCTTGGTTTCAATATTGATAAACACTTAGAAACTATAATTTCTGGAGTCGTGAACTCAAAATATCCAGATCTTTTGAAGAGTATGATTGCTTTTGATAAAGGTTTCTATTTAGATGCATACAAAATTTCTGTTCCTCTCATTAATTACAATGAACCAGAATATACTGAGGGAATTTTTATCATAAAATGTACTATGCGACTTCAAAAATGGTCTGTAGCTCAAAAGTTAGCAATAAATTTTTTAACTAAAGTCCAGGATTCTAGATTTCGTTTAGAATTGAATAAAAATCTATTTTACTCTTTAATTAAACAACAAAAATGGCAATCTGCGCTATTGGTTTCAAAAAATATACCACCTGGTATTCAAGATTCATTTAATGTTGATGAGATTGCATTAGTGGTAGAGTGTTTAATTGAAGTAGGTGAACCATTTAGTGATTTATTGAATGAATTACAGTCTACAAATTATTATGACTCTCTGAAGGCATTATCTTTTTTAAAAGAAGGTAAATTTGATGATGTTATAAATTTACTTCAAAACAGCCAGGCAGAAAATTCAATTAATGTTTTTTATTTGGGTAAAGCTTATTGGGAACTTAAAAAATATAATGAAGCAATTTTAAATTTACTAAAATCTGCAAAATTGAATTCTGAACATTTTGAAACCTTTATATATTTAGGACATTTTTACTATCACACCAAGAATGATTTACTTAAGGCAAAAAAGTGTTATGAAAAGGCTTATAGTTTGAATAATCTTGATAGCAACTTACTTAAAAGTTTAAGTGACGTTTATTTAAAACTGAAGCTTACTGACATCGATTTTGAAATGTTGATGACAATTTCAAAAGCTATAAACGAACCTTGGATTCATTTTAGGCTTGGATTGCATTACTTAAATAGAAAAGAATGGGAAAATGCTATCATATATTTTCGTAATGTTGTTAAGATAAACCAGAACGATACAACAGCATTTGAATGTTTAGCAGATGCATATTACTGCCGTGGTTCATATATGTCTGCATTGAAAGCATATAATCGGTTACTGGCACTAGATCCAAATAAAGCTATCCATTGTCTAACAAGGAGTGGATATATATTTTCACTTTTAACACAGCACGAAGAAGCTATTTGCACTTTTCAGAAAGTCCTTTCAATGGATCCCAATTGTATTTTAGCTGTGAAGGGAATTTCAGAAACATGGATAAGAATATCTAAGAAGAAAATTGCTGCAAAAGTTTTTGGCAGTGCTAGAGATTGTGCCCAGAAAGCTGTTGACTATTTAACAGACATATTAGAGAAACAAACAAATAAACATTTTACTTGTTTATGGAAACTATTAGGAGATACATTGATAATGATAACAAAGTTACCTAGAAAATATGCATATATTTACATAAGTGAACCTTCAAATGAGCCTGTTAAAGTTAGAAAGGAGCTCTTGGACATATTTCCAGAAGCAATTAAATGTTATTCTTATATTTCAAAACAAAAGCAACAATTTGCTTCTTATGATTTAGCTACTACCTATCTAGCTTATTATAATGTCACTAAGAAAGTTGTTAATTGCCATATAGCTTTTAATTTGGCTATGACATGTATCAAAGAAAGACCGAATCAATGGCGTAGTTGGAATTTACTAGGAAAAATTGGTTTATATGTTAAGAAATATGAAATTGCACAACATTGTTTCATAAAAGCTTTGTTATCCACAAGAAAGTGGTCAGTTGCAAAGATATGGTGCAACCTTGGTACACTGTATTTAAAATTAAAACTTTATAGATTGGCCAATTATTGTTTTTGGCGTGGACAATCTACTTTACCATCATATCCCCATAGTTGGATTGGTCAAGGTTTAATAGCAGAAGTCATAAGAGAAGAGGAAGCAATGGATTTGTTTAGACATGCATCCCGCTTAGGTTACCATTCTGAAAGTGCACTAGCATATGCAGATTGGGTTTGTCGTGTGTTTAATAACAAAAAATATCAGGAAAACCCTGAATATCAATATGAGATTCAAGGCCTTTATGCAGTTACTTGTGCTATGGATCTGATGCAATGGTTTTGTGACTTTGATTCAAATAATCCTTGTGCTTTAACAATTTTAGGTATATTACAAGAAAAAAGTTTACTTCTACAAAGTGCTCTAAAATCATATGAGAAAGCTTTACAGTACTGTGAAGGAGATGAAAAAAACATAGCACTTCTAAATATGGGAAGAATTTTGACAAGAATAGGAAATTATGATGAAGCAATTGATGCCTATAAATCAATTACAGAAGCTAGTCTAAATTCTACAACTGGTTTAGCTTTAGCTTTATTCAAGAAAGGATTATTTGAAGAGTCCTATTCTGCATATGAGACTGCTTTACAATGGCTCAGTGAAGCTGATGAAGATAAGGCAGATCTACTTGTAGCTATGGCTAGTTCAGTATATACACAGAAAGGAGTAAATGATACAAAAACTTTACTTTTTCGGAGTATTCAAGCTTCTCAGAAAAAACCTACAGCACACAGTTTGTTTGCAGTTTGCTCTTTAGGACTTTTACATGCAGACAAAAGTTTATCCAAATTAGCCATATGTGAAATGGGGAAGTATGATAAGGATGATGAATTTGTTTTCGATATTGGTTTCCTAAAATCTTACTTACATGTGTATGACGAAAATATGAACCAAGCAACAAAGTTTCTGAGCGACTCTCTGCATGATTTTCCAAGTAATGCTCTACTTTGGTTTTGCATGACACAGTATTGTCTTATGGACACAAATCTCAAGGCCAAAGTTTCTAGCCGATGTGCACAAAGGGCATTGAGTTTAGCTCAAAATACTGAAAGCAATATTAATCTTGCTAAATTAATAGCCACAGCAAGCGTAGCTGAATTTCTAGCCGGAGATCGTGTAAGGGCTTTTATATTAGCAAAACAAGGTTTACATTTATTTCCATGTCAACCAGAAATATGGGGTGCAGTATTACGTTCCCTTGTATCCCATAAAATTTGGTTGGATAGAAAACCATCTATAATAAGAATAACAGATTTCATGCGTAAAAATTTAAATGTATCGCGCCGCCTCGCTAAATGGATAACTCTTGTAGAAAAAAAATTAGGTAGGTAGTGTTTAAAAAATATTTGTAAGACCATTCTTGCTTGCGTTGTTTATATTTTGAAAGAAATTTAATTTTATATATTAAAAGAAAAGTATGATTGCCATATATATAATAATCTTACCAAAACACTTGGCGAAAACTTGAGGAAATAAATTGAAGTATTTATAATTAAGAATGTAATTGGCTTCTACATTTAGATATTATACAAACATTTTTTAAAGAATTTACGATCACACTACTTGCATATTTTTATTTTTAAGCAGAATATGTTTATTAAAATTGTCTTTTATATAAAACTGTTATTTATTAAATAACTCCGAATTTAATTAGCTTTAGTTTTATCAGCAATCCTTCTAAACACTGCTAGAAATTTGTCTCCATTATTCCTAGATACTTTTTGACCTTCTTCAGTACTCTCATAAAGTTTTTCTATTATTGGATCTTCTTTCTGAAATAAATCATAAAAACTTAATTACATTCATATATATTCTATCTCCAAATGGTCGAAGTGAGAACTGACAATATATAAGGCTTGTATTTTAGCTGTTAGTATTACTACCGGGATCCTTACCCCATACAAGCTCTGGCAAGTCACAACTCTTAACAATATAACCAACACCAGATTTCTATTTTAAATCCAGCGTAATTTATGTATTGGTAATACATGTTCATTATGAATAATACCACTGGTTGAATATAGTGTATTAAAGCTAGGAGAGACTAATTCTGTTTCGGTGATATTTGTTTTTTGTCTCTCATTGTAGTGTCACTGAGACTTCATTTTACTGAGTTTTGTTTGTCAAGTGGCAAAAAATTTAGTCCAAACGAGTTTACGATCAATGTGGTCTTGAACGGAGAGTTCAACCTCATATATCAAGGTGGACGGTAGGCAACATTCATGTTGTGATATGTTTGCCCCGTCTAAAATCAAGGTTACCGTGAGTTTACTCATTCATATTATTAATGAATGGTCATCCAAGGGTATAAGAAATGTGAGAGGTACAAGTACAGCGAATTTACATAAAAAAAAACAAGGTACAATCTGTCAATACTGCTCTATGGAGCAGAACCAACAGTAATTATATATTCGAAATTGTAATTTGGCGAAAAGCATTGCTGATATTTCTGTGAAAATTTTGAGGTAAGCTGTACAAAGTCTAAAAATTGTAGCTTAAATATATTAAAAAAATTACACGAAAACGAGAATGAAAAAAAAAACAAATGATACGACTTTTCATTTTCTGAAACAATAAAATTTTAAAAGATACAAAGAGATAAGGACAAACATAATTAGGTTACCAATTCTTCTTCGGGAACAGTTTCAAATAACGGATGTTCTTCAAAATGTGCAACCATCCATTCGTTCAAATCCTTTACATCAGTTATTGTGTATACAATACCCTGTCAGATAATAATGGATTACTTATTACATTTAAAGTTGTGGTCCATGGTTAAGACACTCGCTGCATTCGGGTCGAGGAATGCGATTGTGCCGAATTCCGGTATGGTTATATCAAGTCATGTGACTATATCAGTCTTCAAAATCTGTCTTGCATGATGAAGCAAATAACTATGTAAACTAAAGGTCAAAATTTAAGGCTCTATTACTCTTTAGGATTACTACAAAGTAGAACATGCTATTATGACCTATATTGGCAATTGAAATTGCTTTTTCCCCTATTTATTCACTGTAGTCTAAGAGGCTATTTCAACTACGCCCGGACGGGTAGGTGAGCTCACGAACTCCACCTGAGAGAATTTGCTAACACCAACCCTAGCAAGAGCAGTGCTTCGCAAAATCTACCGGATCGGAATCGCGACCCACTGAGAAGATCTCGCGAGACACTCAGTGAGCTGTATCTATGGGGTAGTTCGCTCGTCGAAGTAGAGTTTGACCGGGACGGTGACCAGTGCTTGAGAGGCATAAGAGCACCGAGAGTGAATCCAGGGGATCCGACAAGACATGTTTCGGCCGACGGTGGCTTTGTGTTGCCCCGTCGCGGTCAGATAAAGAGACTGCTATTCATGCTTGATATCACGAGTTGGGTTGATGGAATCGCATTATGGTGGCTCTGTTATAACCATTAAAGAGTACATTATCTATAGCAATAAATAATACAGTGATTATTATGAAGACCAAGTCTCTCAGAAGGTATGGGCATACAATATGCATTCTAAATACTGCCAATACTTTATCTGAATTAACAGTATCTTCATCTATTAAACTGTCGTGTTTTAGTCTACCTAATTGTAGGACATTCATCATACAAATAGAATTTAAACTTTAAAGATTGGTCTTAGGCAGTATCCTTTATGTTCAAGTCCAGTAAGATTTGAATGTTTGTATGCTTATTAGGATTTAAAATTAAATATGGAATATTAGATAGATAAGTTTAAGTCATACCTGTTCACACAGTACATAAGCATATTCGGAAAGGAGCCACTTATTAATTATCCTCCATTTATGTTTTGCTTTCTTGAAATGTGGATCTGGGTATAAGAAAAACATTTTTTTTAGCTAAAAAAAAATGTATTCAAATTAAATAACAAATTATTAATCAACATTTTAAGGTGTGTGAGTGTTTTCATACTATCATATCATAAAATTGACGAATATGAATGAATTTTTAGGAATGTTAATATGTCAACAAAATCCTTATTCACAAGCAACACTATACTATACAATGACTATATATGTGTTTTATCATCGATCAACAATAATGTACATACATGGCAGTAAAAATCAACTGATAGACTTCTAAATCCTGATGCATTCATTATATAGTAGGTACAATTAAATAGTAATTACTGAAGCTAAGCTTGCTAACCTAAACTTACTTTTAACTGAATGTTAGTGTACATATTGTAAATATATATGTTGTTATAGCTTTAGAAATGGTCTTTAATAGCCCTTAATAGTAGGAAAGTTAAAATATATAAAAATAAATATATGTTACCTGGCCTTTATGAAAAAAGTTAGGAAGGTATTTCATGGCATTTGTCCTTAGCACAGCTACATTTTGATATTGATCAGGATACTGTACCCTGAGTGCTTTTATTCTGTCATTTACATAGTCAGATACTTTAACTCTTATTTCCAAACCCAACATCAAGTTACTGGGAAACATGGGAGACAATGCAACTGGAAAAAGAATTAAATGTTATAACTTCCTGTCCTGTCCTGTCATAAACAGTCTTCCTGTTTTGAGTTTTTTCTGTCTGATATTAAAGACAGTTTAATATTAATTAAATTAATATTAACAATTTTTTGTAAGTTTTATTATCATACTAAACTGCCAACTTTACACATCTCACATTTTGTAAAATTCATTCATTCATTCATTTTGTTGTTCAGAAAATATTAACCACACTACAAAGCACAATATTATGTCCCTCTTCAAACAAGGTTTAACAAGAAAGTTCTGTAGAAGACAGTGACTTGTCCATACCCTTGGCATTGCTGATCAGCAGTGTTATGGACAAGTCACTGTTGTCACTTTCAATTCAATGGATTGTATCTCATGCCTACAATATCAATAAAAAAATAAGTTGATTTATAGATCCCCCGATATGTAAAATCACAAATTAGCAATCTAATATATTATTCCTCAGATCTACTGTAATCATAACTATAATATACAATAAAAGCTCTTCATTTGCTAGGTATATGTTGCATAAATATGCTGCGAACACAGACACTGTGAATACGGAATAATAATTCATATAGGATTATAGGTGACGCGTTTCTAAGCAACAAAATAAAAACAAATCTAAAAAAAAATATTTTAAGGCTTTTACCATAAAACAGAATATCAACATTTAAAAATATTACTTCTTGAATAATAAGATTGCCTTAATTGTTTGATTACATTCTCAAAAACATAGATTTCAGTGAAGACGGCTAATGTCAAAGTCCTTGATGATATCATTTAACAATATACATTAGGAACTTGTAATAAGATCTATTTTCCTTTTTTTATTACTCCATTTGATGACATTTACAAAGGATACTGGGTTGAATACCTTTTTGTTCCCTACCTAAGCTGATAGCCTTGAGAGGGTACATCAGCGTAACCTTGGCGAGTAGGGTAGCTCACAGGGATCAAACCTGAGGAAGTTTATAACACTACCCTAGCAAGTGTAATCTACCACCGGATCGGAACGTGACCCACTGAGAAGATCCGGCAAGAAATTGAATGGGCTGTTGAATACCTATTGGAATCCTTTTATGTACTTATTAAATCCACAAATAAAAAAATTATTAGCCACTTATATAGGAATGGGGTGCAATTTTTTAAATCTGCAAATAACGAAAACTCTAATAAGGAGCTTTTACTGTTTGTTAATCCAGGCAGTCGTGCTAATCTACATTTGTGAAAAATCTCATATAATTCCATTGATCCATCTTTATTCAGTTTAGTACCAAAAATGCAAACTCATTTTTAAGACTTTTATATGACATTTAGAATTTCCACAGACTCGAGATTTTATCATATTTCATTTCTTAAGTTAATGTTATACATACCCAAAAGTCCCCCATAACCACAACCAACATCTAAAAACTCCACCTGATTTGGTTTTTCTGATATAATTGGATATAAGAGAGTCCAGTCAAAATCATCAGGGTGAGACGGACTAAAAATAAAATAAATTTGCTATATATCCATTCAATGAGACTTGTTGGTAGAAATCACTGGTTGAAAGTTTGAAGTTTAATTTCACACACTCTTTGCACAATTATCTTTACCATGAGAAATCTTGGCAAAATTGCTGATTTCATTTGAAGTGTTTGCTTTTTTTATTTTTGTTTTGCTCTGATGGGTGGACGAGCTCACAGCCCACCTAATGTTAACTGGTGGCTGGAGCCCATAGACATTTACAACGTAAATGCGCCACCCACCTGGAGATATAAGTTGTAAGGTCTCAGTATAGTTACAAACGGTTACTCAACCTTTCAAACCGAAACGCATTACTGCTTCACGGTAGAAATAGGCAGGGCGGTGGTACCTACCCGTGCAAACTCACAAGAGGTCCTACTACCAGTATTGTCATATTATGAGTTTAAAATAAGTATTAGTTGTTGTGGACACAAGGATAAGACGCCCAGGCATTCATATCCAGAGATGCACCAGTTTCAATCCTGCAGGCAGGTACCAATTACACTACATGTTTAACTAACATTCACAATTGACTTCCACAGTGATGGAATAACATCATGATTTAAAAAACAACCTGCAAAATTAAAATTTGTGTAATTACTGGTCAAAGGACTTCTTGTGTAAGTACCACCGCCCTATATATTCCTACCATGCAGCAGCCGTTGTACCTTAATACCCGAATCTTAAGGTTAGTGGCGACCCATCTAAGGAAGAAATAAATTAACATTGTTCTTGTCTAAATTATCATTACAAGGCAATCTTCTCCACAGCCCGTAAATCTCCTGTATGGTTTCGATTGCTAAGCTTCAATGTTTTTAGAAATTCAGAAGTTACAAGTGAGTTGTTCTAAATCTCATTAAAAATTTATTGACCGAACTAATTTACGAATGTTCTACTTTTTTATTTATTCAATGTACCTATGTATCAATATATACTTACTAATCAAAACAATGATCCGCTATAGGGTTAGAATGCGCACGTTGTCTATAATATTTCTTTTGCGGCAAAGCCATATTTACTAAATATTTTGGAATCGATAGGGTTTGTAAAAATATTTTTTAATCGATAGGTTAACTGATTATATTTCGTAAAATTTAATTCAGACCTGTTGAGTTATTTGAATTATTTCTAAAATGGATATCACATAAAAATAAACAATTCACACTGACAAATTGACAGCATACTTTGACATCTTATGACTTTTTTGCGTCAAGTGAATATAGGCAAAAAGCTTTTTTTTAAAGCCCAAACTCATAAAACAGTAGGAAAAAGTAAAACAAAACTAAACAAATTTGATTGAAATGAAAATTGAGATGAGACAACATTACAGGTATCAAATGAGAAGTAATAAAAGAGTTTCACCATAAGGAAACTAGAAATTATTATTATTATTTTTATTGCATAGATGGATGGACGAGTTCACAGCCCACCTAATGTTAAATGGTTACTGGAGCCTATAGATATCTATAACGTAAATG
>KZ246725.1:8185-30302 GCA_002197625.1 Bombyx huttoni
ATAGAAGTAGTTATGGACTGGATCGTTACTGGAAATAAAATCTGGGTTCACTACTATGAGTTTGAGTCAAAGCAAGATTTGATGCAGTGGCATAAAAAAAACGCACACCTCCGCCAAAGAAGTTTAAAGTGGCAAAATCATCCAGAAAGATCCAGGCAACTGTCCTTTGTCATACAAAAGGAATTTTATTGATTGATTATAAAGAACGTGGTGTTGCTATAACGGGACACTACTAAGCTTCTTTACAGAAAAGATTGAAAGAAGCCATCAAGGAAATAAGTAGAGGAAAACTGTCAAAAGGTGTGCTCCTTTTGCACGAGAGTGCACCTGTTCACACGCGCCATGTTGCGACGGATGCCATTCATCGTTGTGTTTTCGAATTATTGTATCCCCCACCCAACAGTTCAGTTGTTCAGAAATTCAGACTTGGCTCCTAGTGACTATTATTTATTTCCAAAAATGAAGAAATAAATGCGTGGAAATAAATTGAACCATAATGAAGAAGAAGAAGTAAGAAGTGAAGTCGGCAATTTCGGCCTATTTGGACACCAATGACAAATAATTTTTTTTACAGTATAAACTAATTATTTGCGAAATCTAAAAAATATATTAGATTTAAGGGAGAATATATTGCGAAGGAAAAATAGTTTGGGAGATTAATCTTAACTTCTTTCCCTCTCATTCCGCGAACTTTTTGAAATCTCCTCGTATATGTGTTTGTTTTGTATGATATACATACATTCGTCTATGTAAATTTATAAGCAGGTACCAATTATTCTAGTGAAATATGTATTTATCATAATATGTTCAAGAACTACTTCTATTAGGAGCAACATCTTATAGCATATAGCATATAAAAGTATCATAAAAGTCACACTTGAAAGAAATATAATTTGTGAAATTACCGGTATTATGACGTAAAGAGACGACCAGTGCGAGGTAAGGACTACTGCTGTAAGCCACCCGTACCACATAGAAACGTTATATTTTGTGATCAAGGCTTCGATTTCATGTCCAAAAGAGGTAAATTATTTAATTTTGAGGTGTATGGTTTCGGGTAATCATTAAACTGAATCGTGTACTTATTAATCTCTCCATGCTATTGAATTGTGATAGTCATACAAAGCATAATCGGGCTTCATTGCTTATTAATCGTCCCCAGTGACTTTGTTCTTGTTATTTTTATAGGCTTCGTCTGCTTGTTTAAAGTTTTCAATAATCGAGGGGCGAGCACAAATGACTATCGTAAATGTATTCGTATTGCTATTGAGAAAAATGTACAGAACTTAAATAGTGCCCGTAACATCCGTAAAAATAATTAATTTCAGCAGCACGGATGCATTTACTTACTTTCGTTTCGCAATCGAAACGTCACGTTCTCGAAACTCAAATTTTTTTGTCATAATCGAAAGCACGAAAATAGTTTTGATATACGGAACATAAATTTCGAAGGCTGACTATTGAGTAGTATCATCTAAAGTAATGATCAGCTTTCATATCGAGGGCACGGTGCATTTATTCAACACGATTTCGATATATTTTCGTGCTTGACGTACCGCTCGCTCTATTACTAGAATATCATATTAATATAGGCCTACAGACTTATATTTACAACCCATTTGTTTCCAATTCACAGCGGCGGGAGCTAGCTCAGACATGGGAAGTGAGCACTATTGCCTAAGGTGGAACAATCATCAGAGCAACCTGCTGGGAGTATTCAGCCAGTTGCTGCACGACGAAAGTTTGGTAGACGTCACACTTGCTTGTGCCGAAGGTGCATCCATCAGAGCGCACAAGGTAATTTATTTCAAGTCATTAACTAAGTACCTAATGCTTTCATTCTAAAAAGCAATACATGCTTTTGATCTTTGTATATACTCACTATTCGAAAATGCATTAAACGAATGCCAAAACGTATCTTGATTTTCTATTAACATATTAACTCGTGTCAAAACTTTACAGAGGTAGATAATGGATTCCAATATGTTTTACGCTATGTTTGCAGGTTTTATAAAAACTGCATTTTCACTACTTAATGTAACATTCCTTCTCACAATATAAGAATTTGCCATGAGCCTTTCCTTTAATTATTAAAGGCTGTATAATTTACCACCAGTATTTATTACCTGTTTTTCATTGACTATCTTCTAATATTTTTACAAGAGAAATAACATTTGTGTTATTATTACAATGCTTATACCTATTAAGTTGATCATTAGAAACGTACTGAACCCGCTATAGTTGATATTTTAATGAATAACTTTTTATATTATATTTCTGGATAGTTTACTGCAAACACATATCTACTTATGTACTAATATCACATCTATATTTATCAAAGAATAATAAATAAATAAAATTAAGTCGCTGTGGCCTAGATGATAAAACGTATTCGAATCGAGAGATTTGACTACCTTTGTTGAAACTACGCATGCAGAGACTAATTTACTAATGAAACGTACACGTAGAATCGTGTTCGGGTATAACTTCCACGATACAAATTTAAATCAGCAAGATGGTAAAAATTATTACTAATCGCTAAATAAGTTTAATTTATATATACTGGATGATCATTATTTAATACCTTCGTCATACCGCATTGTAATATCTCCCTTGGACTAGTAGCAGGTGGCGTATCATCACATCAAGCCTCTACTCATTTTCAGCAGTAAAACAGGGAAAAAACATGTAATAGTAGTGGTAGCTGAAAGAGGCCAGGGTCAAATTATAACTTTATATTTGTACAGACAGGACAGGACAGAATATGTAAATAAAAAAAATAGAAATGTTAAATATAAACGTAGTGATGGATACTTACATAATAGCTCCTAAAAAGAAAACAAAATCCGATACGTAAACACATTTTTTATGACGAAATAAATTTCTTTAAATGAATTGGTTAATTTGATTTGATTTCATATCATAATAAAAGTTTTAATTTCAAGGCATAAAGGGTGTCTGATTTATATACCTACTTGATATTATAGACGGAGATTTAAATATCGGTTGTCGATTTTTGTTATGTAATAAATCTTAAAAGGTTCATATTTACCTACTACATAACATCTAGTTTTCTGGCAAATTGCTTAATTCCCAAATAAAAACTGTTTTTTTTTTGCTATCTACGATGTACTCAGTCGTGTAAATTATAAACAATTAAATCAGTTAATCTGGCTTGAATCGTCAACAAATCATGTCAATGAATATCAAAGTTTAATTTTTTACTCCCTTTAAAATTTAAATATTTTATTAGTGAAAACTGTATGGCTCAAAGTAATTTATTCTTAACAAATTTATAATATCGTGGTTGAGAGAGCTGCTCTTTTGTTATTACAATTTTGAGCATTTTATTATAGTCAATCGTGAACATTTGTTTACGTATTTCCTTACAAAAGTTGGTTCTTGCCAACGGGATAGAAAGATCTAGTGTATTGCTAGATACGAATGCAATAATAGGAGATTTTACGAGATAACATAACTATTCTGGAAGTTTATCTCACGGTTTTAACGGTTTTTTTAGGTTTTATTAGCGAAGAAACCATAATTGTTTCTCTCTGCTGAACTTTATCCAATAGATTTAAAAATAATTTAAATAAGAATAATTATGGGGATTTTAAGAAGGACAATAAAATAATATTAGCATACTCCAAATGCTCTTCCAAATCTTTGATGCAATTACCATTACATAAATACATAATATTCAAATTAATAAATTTTTATATGTACTCTTCGGCTTATTAATTTATTTCAGAACTCATATTCCATTTTTATAATAGTCATGAGTAAAAAAATCTAATTTGACCCATAAAGGTCAAATGAACTTGTTTGGGTTTTGCTGAAGTAGTTGAACGATAGAAACGCAACTATAATTTTATTGTGACGTTTATATCTTTATATTTTTATTATACCTGACTTTGCAATTTTTACGTATGTTTTTGTCAGTTTATTTCTTAATCAGTATAATTATTATTCAAATTACATCTATAAACATAAATGCTCAAAGAGCCCTTTAACACCTTAACGATATTTTAAAAAGTTATAATCATAAACGTAGAGTGTAATAAATGATACCCACAAATTAAGTAGCCAATAGTAACATACATTAAACAAATGACAAACATATATAAGTATATACATAATTTAAATGCGTATTTAAATGTATGTTTAAAATTTATACTTCAAAGAAAACATTGATTCGTAGTTTGCAATGGTTGAAAAATAAATATTTTCAGTAATACACGATGAGGTTACAACGAAAATTAAATGAATTAATTCTGTTTTGCACTCAATTTTCACCTTAACAAATTTGGCTAAATGTTTTCATTTGAAGATGAGAGATAAAATAGTCATAGTGGTACAAAGCATAACTTGCTTGGTCTATTCTTATCAAACGATGCGACTATCCTATACCTTTGAAGTCACATAAGCAAATCCCAACATTCAAAAAAATACATACTTCACACGTATCCACAAAAACTACTTGAAGATGTAGTTATAGTAGTTATAATATTAAGTACTAATACCTAACCTCACAAAACGTATACACTTGCTTAGTACCTACGTGTTAGAATGACTTATTGTAAGCCTACATGGATAGACAGGAGTCGATCCTTGGGCCTCTCTTGTGGAACTGGGTCCTTCGGGGCGCCGTTTGTGCTCCTCGCCTGGGTCTGAGTGTAGCTACGCAGACGACACTTTGGCCGCGGTCCAGGGGAAGGATTTGCGCGAGTCTGTCCTTCTTTCCTGCGCAGAGGTGGCCTTCGTCATCGACAGGATTCGAAGGTTGTGTCTGGAGGTGGCGCTCTATAAGACTCAGGCCCCATTATTTCATGAGTCCCGAAGAGCGCCACCTCAGGGAGGCCACCTTGCGTTTGGAGACGTCCGAGTCGTAATCGAGGCGACTGGGTTGCAGTACCGTACTGGACGGTGGTTGGAGCTTCCGTGCTCACTTCGAAAGATTGGCTGGCCGCTATCAGCTCACCGAATCGGCTGTTACCGAATGTCCGCGATCCCGACATGGTTTCGACGTCCACTGCGTGCGATTGCGGTCAGGGTGATTCGCGGGTACCGCACCGTCGCGTTAGAAGCACAGTGCGTGCTCGCCGGGACCCCTCCCTGGGACTTGGAAGCGGTGACGCTCGCTGCGGATTACGCGTGGTGATGATCGGACGCAGTGCTCGGGCGATGGACGGCCGAGGCGATCTCCCGGTCTTCTCGGACTGGGTGAATCGCGGCCGAAGACGTCTCACCTTCTGAACGGCGTAGGTACTCATGGGACATAGCTGTTTCGGTCGCTATTTGCACCTCGTCGCCCGGAGGGAGCCGATGCCAAAGTGCTATCACTGCAGTTTCTGGCAGGACAAGGCAGAGTGCACGCTCGCGTACTGCCTTGCTTTTGCGGTCTAGCGCCGTGTCCTCATTACAAAAATAGTACCGAACTTGTAGTTTCTGACTGTCGTAACCACAATGTTTGGCAGCGACGAGCCCCAACATCAGCCGATCGTCAAGTCCCACATACCTCGCACGTTCTCTAGGAGCAGGGACCTCGTAAGAGGTTCGGTCCCCGGCCGGAAATAAAAGCCTACATGGATAGGTCCCAACATCTTACCTATTTCTGTTGCTAAACAGTTTAAAGCAGAGTGGTTTAAAAGGCGAAAAGCTATAATGTAATAAAATTAGGACTTAGGTCTACATGTCTCAAGGTAGATGGCGGTATTCATGTTGTAACTATTGGAAGTAAGAACTGACATAATCCATCCATATTTAGTATTAATAGCATAGCATTATTTTCAATGTCATGACCTTTTCTGCATTTATAAGTCATCAATCAAACTAATCAAATGATAAGATAATATACATTTTTCATTTTAGATAAGGATGCACCGAAAAGTTTTCATGTTTCTCAACTAGCTGTAGACCTTTCGTTTTATCTTAACTGATAATTTAATATATTTATCCTATAAAATTCGAATAAAAACTTTCCAAGGGTGTCAAATTATTAAATGATAATTTGGTGAATAGGTAAATAACTATGAACGTCAGACTCAAGTGACTCTACCTTGCTCTTCTTTTCTATATTGATATTTAAGTTACGTACAATTAAAAGTTTTTATTTGGATTTTCTCGGTCTTGTCCATGTCAATTCAGTTAAACATGCAATGAAAATGTCAATCTTAGCAAACCGTTTGTCTGTGGACGATACTTGGACTCTCATTAAAACTCAACCCGTAACTAAATCTTGAAACTATTCTTAAATGATTCTTAGCCCGAGATTATCTTGTATTGGAAATTACAATTACTTATAGATAATGACAAATAATGAATAATTAATAATGATAATAATAACAAATATCAACATTAAGGTTAAAGGTTATAATATTTTATATTCTCGAATTCCCCAAACACACATATTTTTTTTATAAGAGTATACAATACTTTTGAAGCAAAGACAAATTACTTTTCAGGTAGTTTTATCTGCGTGTTCTTCGTACTTCCGTTCGCTGTTCGTGGATCATCCTTCACGTCACCCTATCGTGATTTTAAAAGACGTCGGCTTAGAAGAGCTACGTACTCTCGTCGACTTCATGTACAAAGGCGAGGTCAACGTTCAGTATTGTCAACTGCCTGCTCTTCTCAGAACTGCTGAAAGCCTCCAGGTAAATAGTAATTGACTATTTCAAATAACAACCAAGATAATGTGATTTCCTCTCAGTTCTTTTTTCTTTATCATGCTTTTGGTTATTATACGGTGTATACCTACTATTTGTTTATCATACACATGTCATACATACCATGTCACTGTACCGCAGGTCAAAGGATTAGCTGAAATGACGACTTTAAGCGCAGCCGGTATTGAAACAAGAAGTGCTTCGGAGCAAAGAGACCAGGGTCAAAGCCAAGATGCTAGAGAAGGCCTAGAAAATCACGAACGTCCTGAAGGCAAAGAGTTTCGTGATAGAGATGACAGAAGAGAACCAAAAGATTTACGAGATAGAGATAACAAAGATCTCCAAGATATGAGAGATAGTCATTTAAGAGACTGTCGAGAATCCAGAGAGCAACGAGAACATAGGGAACAAAGGGAACCTCGTGATCTTAGAGAATCAAGGGACTTACGCGAAATACGCGAATTAAGGGACTCTCGAGAACACAGAGACCTTAGAGAATCTAGAGATATCCGAGATCCTCGGGATCTTCGAGACGTCAGAGATTCCAGAGAGATAAGAGACCTTCGTGACCAGAGGGATACGACAGAGTCGTCGTCCTTACGAATATCGCCCTTATTGACTGTACGTCGGTTTAGAACAGAAACTTCGACGGAAACACAATCGTTGGTGCATCCGTCGTTGCCTAAAGATGAACCACCCGACGAGCCAATGCCATCTTCATCGCCAGAGGATGACTCAGCATCTTTAAGGTCAAATGGAGCCCAGAATGAAAGTATGGGTACGTACCTTTTGGTGATTAAAGAATAATTTAATCTTAAAATCTAACTCGAATTGCTTCAACTATATCACTTTCCATGATATGAGGGATATTATTGAAAAAAAAACAGTTCTATCTAATTTAAACAAAACTATTTTTTAGAGTTATTCTTCTAGTAAGCGCGTTTCACGAATAAAAGTTCATTATTTGTATCAACGTTTGCCGCTATGTAGTAGCAGTTATATAGTTTGCGGAAAATGAGTTTTTTGTATAGTCGTTTCGTAGTGTATGTTTGTGATAATTTTCGTTACGAATTTTATTTGCTAAAAAGAATAAATAGGCTCTTGATTTTAGTCTATTCGCGAATAACAAGCGGAATTAAGATCGGCGATCTCGTTCGATGACCCCACTCTTTTAACTTAGAAAAAACATACTTGCTTCGTGGCAAAGATAAGCACGATAGTAGTACCCAAACGTCCCTGCAGACTCTACAACTAATATTTGATAGAGTTACTGGTAGTTTAGGAATTACGGAACTTGGTAGGAAAATAGGTGAGGATACTATTGTCAAGGAACGGGCGATAGGAGAGTAGTGGCTCGAAAATGTCAACGTTGTCCATGACGTGTAATATCGTAAGTATAAACAGCATACCATTACCCTGATTGATTGATATATGAATACAAGTATATCCCGTATACAAGCATTTTTATAAAAAAAGCACTAGAGTGAATTAGGGCTTGAAAGTTTAAATTACAAGTTCGCCCCTTTTGCCATAGACAGACGGGCAGACGCTTGCATGTTCTTCTGGTATCCTGTACCTATAACAATATAATAATTGGTGCCCATAGACACTGCAGCGTAATAAAGTAACTTAGGACATTTGGAATAATTTTTTATTATTTTTTAATAATATTTCAATGTCCGAAAACAAATTAAACAAAACATGAGTGTTAAGCTACAATCCTTTGTAATATTTTGGTTAGGCCTAGAATTTTAATAAAATTGCTCGTTACCTTTAAGGACAGTATGAAACCTAACTCACCTGTGGTATACAGCTCGTCATACACTCGACGTTTTGTGATGTTATTTACACGAAAAGGAAAAACACACAGAGTAAAAAAGAAAACTTAAATATTGAATTTATTTGTTAGGTATTTAACTGATATATTTGTTTTTAACACTAATAACTAAGAAGAAAAACTAAAGAAAAAGAACTACAACTTAATAAGACAGTTCCAAATTATAAAAAAGAAAAATGGTTTTTTTTGTGGAGGTTTTATTGGATTACAAAGAAGGAACAATATGCCTATAGACTTCTCGACGAAGCTCAACCTAGAATATGATTGGTCTCTGGGAAAAAAAAGTCTAGATTTATAAATATAAGTTTAACACTCGTAGTTCATGACATTTGTTTTTGGTTAGCCGAGAACCAGGGTATAGTAGTGGATTTTTTAGTTATTTGACTATTTCTATCATTCAATCTTGATCGAGAGCAGCGGAAACTTTATTCAAATAGATGTTTATAAATTCGTAAGAATAAAGCAGTTGATTCAAAATATCTTAAAAAACGTTAATGTTAAACGTGTCTTTCTACATTTATGCACTTGTACATAAATACATTTCAGTATTTTTACTGAAACGAATATCAATATTTATACTAAATACATATAGGTAGACAACCTCCGTTTGACTCAGGTTTGATTAAGTTTTGTTGTTTTTTTACACTAAATACATACCAGACACGGTCTAAAATGAATCTACTTTCAAATTTTTAGTATCACGGCAAGCATAGAACGCAACTTAAATTTAATTTGTCATTAATCCATATTCATAGGCTTAGATTTATTTGTATTATCTATGGCTTAGACTGTTGGTATGAATGTCAGTGTCAGTGTCAGTGTTCTGTATTCTATACACCGGAGTATGAAACCTAGGTCTATGATTCTATCATTCTTGGAATAGGATTGATTAATAGAGAACAGTTACAGATTGTCAAAAGTAAACAAAGTCAAAGATGTTTAGTTTTAAAAGATTTTATTTTTCGATATTTTGTTACTGTGATAATTTGAGTTAATTTGTAGTTTAATAAAAAAATTAAATTTATAAAACTGCTAAGTAATTAGTTGAAGCAGAAATAAAAAAATATGTTGTAATGCGAGATTATGGTTATAAATGACGATAGTATTATTATACATATAAACAGTTTCGGAGTTTTCAACTGCCATTTCATATTAAAAGATATAATTAACAAAACGAAAAAAGAAAATATGTGCTTAGGCACTTTTAATTGAACGGACTGACTGAATTGTACCAAATATACAGAAATAAATATACAGAATAAATATACAGAAGAATACAGTACTTTCGTGTAATACAGGATGAAAGGATTTAAGATAGCGAATTTAAAAAATACAATTGTTACCAAAAAAATTAAAAAGAAAAATAAAGTTATGTATGTTGAATTGCATCTAACTTTTAGATGAATAATTTGATGCAGATTTTCATCTTTTGAAGACTGGTAAGACCAAAATTATATGCTATGCTTAATGTAAGCAAACAAAGTTAATTTAATCTTACTCTGTATAAATTTAAAACAATTTTACAGGCTCCGCTGTACTTTAACAAAGTACAGAAAAAATTAAATCCAAATAAAAGTTCTGTAAATACAAATTCAGGTTCTCAATGCATTGTTTTCAGGTATAAATATGACAATAAACAGTCACAATACGGGTGTGCTTAGTACTCGCTATTCTCCAGTTGAGCGAATGAGTGTACTAAATGCTATACCCCATCCTGGATTGCCACATCCCTCTCTTCCATCACTTTCAAGCCCTAGAAGTGAGCCCATTCCTGGACCTTCTGGACTTCCTCCAGTACAACAGGCTCCTTTGGTAAGTTTAATATGTTTTTTCATAAAAACAAAGTTGATCTCTAAGTCACATATAAACATAAAAAGTACTTCATTGATTGAGTTATTATATACATTAACTTAGAAATATCTATGCATAGTCTCCTTAAAGTCATTTATTTTATTTGTAACAGCAATTTGTAACTACTACTTTTCAGGATGTATTTTAATAAGGAAACCACTTCATAGCTATTATTGGCTGTAAACAAAAAAAGTTTATAAACTGAACTCTTATCATTGTGGATTATTGATTTTTGCTTAGATTGATCAATAATATACTAAGCTGAGCTATCAGTTCACATACTTAATAGTTTGTATGCCACCTATCACTCAAGGTGGAACATTTCACCTCTCTGTGAAGTATGTTATTCCATCATTCAAATCGAAATGTAGGACTGCTTTATGGCAGAAAAAGGCTGATGTTGATCCCTGGCTGTGGGACCTTACTATATAACTCCTCATAAATACAAACTATATATAATATATAAACCATACACATTCACACAAATTTTTACTTACTTATTGTATGAAATTCTTGCAGTCCTTGAAGAAAGAATTGGTTGATTGGGATCGAAATAATGAAGACAGAGGTGGCGAAACTTCAGCAGATTACAGACTGCAACATGAACCGGTATGTAGTAATTTTTCTGTAAAATATTTAGTTATTTTATGTACATATCAAAAATTTCAGTAATTGGAATTGGTCTGGCAATATCTGTTACTTTATTTTGTGATCTTAAAGAAACTTGATCTAATCAAATAAATTTGAGCATAAAAAAGCATTTAAACCACCAAAGTATGTTTTGGTAAAGTTTTAAATCCGGAACATACTTTATAAATACATGTTAGTCTAGTGTGTTAATAGAAAGATATGCTTCTTGTTCTAAGTCTTGCACTGATACAAATCGCTTGACATATTTTGAAAAATACATCTGGAATCATAAATTTGTTTTAAATGTGCATGCATGTATCAAACACTAACTAAATATTTATAATCTGCAATAACAATATGATTCAAGTATGTATCCTATGTTGCCAAATTAAATGTAAATACCTTTTGTAAGCCAAATTTCATATATAGAATAAGAAGCAATAAATAAAAATTGGAAACATATTTAAAATTCCTCTTTTCATCATCTGTGACAAGATTTAGCTTTGTCTATATAAATATGTGCTTTAGTTGTAGAGTTGAATTGAATTTTTCTGTCATGAAGTTGATTTCTACATGCATGCTTGTTTATACGCTACGCTATTATATAGATCGAGTATCTATTGCCTTGCTGTCAAGAAGTTGACCTTCATTTTGTTGGCCATCATTTTTAAACCATTCATTTTATTTGAGGTATATTTTGGGCAGTATTTTATTTTATTTTAAATTTGGCCATTCACTCGTACATGCATACGTTACGAAATACGAGTTAGTGTGCGCGCGCGCGTTGTTATACAACAAGGCATTACGCGTAGCCGGCTCCCGGGTCACTCCTGCACATTTCTTGGGCAAAATGAGCGTCAACTTCTTATTTAGATAGTGAAGATTAAAAAATTACCAAGATTGCATCTCAAATTAGAAACGTAGTGGTAGAGAAAATGCACAGAGTTTGAGCGTGCCAAAAATGGAACCGAAGAAAAAGAAGTTGATGTTCTTTTTGTGGTTGCAGGAGTACGATGGGTCCGGTAGGGGGCGTGTTGACGAAGGGGACCGGGGTTACGTTTGTATTCACTGCGGTGCGGCCTTCCCTCATCAGAGCAAACTTACCAGGCACATATTGACGACTCACACACTTGACACGCTCAAGTACCGAGATGCAATGCTGGGAAGACCTTTAGGCATACCTATGATAGGACAGTATAACGAACCCACTTATATGAACATACACCCGGAAGAACCTCCGATAGATTTGGATATCGGCCCAGTAGAGCCGGGAAACGTGGTACTGTGCAAATTTTGCGGGAAAAGCTTCCCAGACGTGTCGTCTTTGATAGCACATTTACCAGTACACACTGGCGATCGACCATTTAAGTGTGAATTTTGCGGCAAAGCCTTTAAGCTAAGGCACCATATGAAGGATCACTGTAGAGTACATACAGGTAAGTTTGACTATCTAAAATTATTTTTTTTGATTTAGTATTTATTACTGATAAATAACTCCACACTTATACGAGTAAGCCAATTTGGCTCCATTGCCAAACCATTAAATACTTGTATAAGTAATACATTTGACAAGAATATGTTCAAAGTAATATTTAAATTTCAGGAGAACGACCGTTTCGTTGTGGATTATGCGGAAAAACATTTTCACGTTCAACAATATTGAAGGCACATGAAAAGACACATTATCCTAAATACGCACGTAAATTTTTATCACCCAGCCCCGTAGACACAGAAGAGGAGAGTCCGCATCAATGAGCACGCGACCGAAATAGTGCACAATTAGCCTTCGATCACATTATAGTCAAATACGTTAATCAATTGAGAATGGTGGGTGAAGTTTTATAGTCGAGTGAACAAACAGAGGACAATGTGTTTTAATTAGTTAAGAATAAAAATGAACGCCGCAACTGTGATCTGAATGATATGAATAATATTTGATATTTCACTAGTAGATAAATAGCGCAAGTTGTTAATTTTTAGGTATACTTTTGATCACTGTTTTAGTTCGATTGTTTCATCGATAATATGTTTTCAATTATATAGGTGCTGTCTTTGTTTATGCTTGTGAGGAATCATTTATGGTGAGGTCATTAGACGGCATAGCCAAAGCTAGTTAGAGAAGTGAAACTTCATTAATTTTTATATTGGGAATGGAATAAATCGCCCATTTTCGTCATGTTTTTTCAGTTGTTTTATGTCTACTTTTTAAAATAATTTGCTATTTCAATGTAAAAATAAAATTATAAAATAATACGATTGGACCGAAAATATCAAAATAATTTGAAATGACCATTAAATTTCGTTCTTCGTAACATAAAGAAAATTATTTTAAATGTGATTCGGCAACTTTATTTAAAAAAAAAATGGCATACATATGCGTCTGCACTTCGTATTTCGTATTTAATCATACAAATATAGGGATTTGAGTTTTTTTTGTAAAATTTTATGACTTTGAAATTAATGACGCACGCTCCCCTGACGTAACTCAAAAGCAATATTACGACATATAATAAAATATGTAAATAATATTATATAGTTTGATAATAATAAATTTTTAGAAAATTAATTAGAGTAAAATAAATGCTTCAGTAGCTCTATATTTGGTAAATATGGGGAGATTTCTGGATGTGATCATGGGAATCAAAGCTTTAATTCCTTAATTTCTGTCCGGTTGTTACGCCTCGGCCTCTGTACGAACATAAAAAATACACATAAATAAAATATAAGTATTGTGACACATAAACTTATTGGGAGAGGCGTACCAATATAAAGCATATATATATATATATATTGAATTTTTCCATATACTATTTTCATAATACAAATCCACATTTTATTATTAATAGAGAATAATAAAAACAGTGCCTATTTTAGTTTCTAGTATTTTCTTGTTGGGATTTATTATTTATTTTAACTATACGTTGGATGTTTAAAATAGTAATGACCATTTAAAATTCAGATGTTATAATAATTTCAGTAAAGCGATAGAATGTGCATTGTTTTTATATTTCTCATGATAATACTGTGTTCAGTAAATTCAACAGAGTCGTATACAGGGATATTTTATGGATGTTAAAGTTATTATTTTACAGTAAATTCTTATTTCAATTTAAACTGCCTTCTATGAACGTGATTGTTGTTTATTTAATGTTCACAGAATGTTATCCATCATATTGTCATAAATAGCTACGTGAAAAACTAAAGCTTTGATTTGGTGTTGATTGAATTGTCTTTTTACCTTAGCCTTTAAGATTAAATAATAAAAAAACAAACGATTTGATGTCTTCTCGGTACTCACAAGCTGATACATTATTTTCTTATTAAACATAATAAAAATCGTTTCGTATATTTTGATCTTTAACATATCATAATATGAAATATCATTGAAATTTAGAAGTGCTCTTACCTACCTTTCAAAATTTTTCTTATTTAACCTGTTCAATTAAATGTAGGCGTTTTAGTAAAATTTTAATAATATTTAGGAAGTAAGTGATAGATCATTGAGATCTTACCAAAAGAAAGTATTATAAATTTAGGAAAAGATCTGTGATATTTAAAAAGTAATGATGCAACATCTGGGAGTGTAAAATATCGATCTCAGATAGATTTTACTATTAGGCATTTTGAACTATTCTCGAAATCAAAAATATATGTTGGTTTTAGAAGCAGACAGCCGTGAAAGGTCAGGCTGTCACAGTTGACTCTTACAGTGTTACTCTTTAGATCTCACTATTTTAAGTTTAGTGATTAGGATCTTTTGTGTATGAAGTAAAATTGTTTGGCTGTTTTTATTTTTGTTAATTTTTCTTTGTATCAAACGCCTTACATTCCAAAATTATTCCAATTTCATTTTTAATGTGTAGGCTATCAAGTCCACCGATAGATACTTTTTAGTGATAATAATAATTTATGGATGTTCTATTTTCTAAAATAATTCTGTCGGCCGTGAGTACCATTAGGCGTCAAAATATACCATTGAATTTGTTTATTGATTTCCACTGGAATGTTGTGAGGGAATTCAAGGGCAGATATAATAAATTAAAAAATTCTGGTTCATAGATAATGAGTGATTTATGGTAACGTTATGACGTGTTGGGGCTGATTATTCTATCATCGTTTAAAGGTAACGAATATATTAACGGATTATAAACCTCAAAAATTACTTCGATATTATGCAAACGGTTGTTATTTTCAATTTCATCGTTAGTTTGGCATGCCTTATTAATAACTTTTATCCTATAATTGATTAATCGGTTCTTGTAGATTTCAAACATAGCAGCCACAATGTATAGCCTTATTGAAATAGTTAAATGCAACTGACAACATTCCACGAATTTGGTATTGAAATTCACCGTATTGTTGATGAACTGGAGATTACATTTCCATGTCCTAGGAACAGCGTGAAGTAACTTTAAATACCTGCCAGAGCTATTGTTTTCTTATAAGAAGGAAATGGTTTTTGTATGCTTATATATATAAAAAGTAAACACGAAGAAATTTAAATATGTCGGTCTATAGTGTAAAACCACGCAAAATGAAACTGCAAGTTAGGTGATAGATTTGTAGACGCGTTAATTCCCGGAGCTAGTTTTGAATTTGAAGAAAAACGGAAAAAAATATATAAAAAATAAATAAATAATGTTTCTATTTGAAAAGCTGCACTGTCGTAAGTTTTCTTTACCGAACATTACCAAACGTTAAGCAATACAGATACTTTATTAATGTTCCTCTTCTTGTTTTAAGAAAGATAAAGTATTTACAATAACCATTAGCAATAAATAAATTTTATAGTGAAGCGAATTAACATTTTTATAAAGTTTAATTAAAAGTAGTTTTTTATAATAGTACAGAATGTTGATTGTAATGCTATTTTATTTTCCGATTTTCTCAGAGATACTATTTATTAATCATAATGATATTGACGTAGGATAATATACTTATAGTTGTTAAGTAGAGTGCATTATTAGTGCCGCTGTACAACATATCCTTAAGTGCAGTTATTCAAATTTTAACATCAACAGGCTGTTCACGTCCCTGCAGATTACACAAGCAGTTAGAATAAAATATATGTAGACACATAGATTAATATTATTAATTATCTAAGTTTCGATTTTGAGTAAGTATTTTTTAGAAATACATACTAAACATCGCAACATGGAACACTAGCACGAAATATTTCATGTTTGAAATAGTTTACATATGTAGATTCATTTTTATATATATAAAATTGTGACCACGGTTTTATATTTAGAGTGCCTCTTGCCTACATAAGACTTACGTAAAGGCTGCAATTCACGGAATATAGATTACATAGTGGATAGATAGGCGGTCCCGTATTTTATGGTTAAAATTGTAAGTTTGGTTATGGTATGTGATTGGCACAATAAATTCTATTCGAATTTAATTATCAACAAAACATGTCACCCATACGTGACATTTGAAGAATTTCTAAATGAAATTTTTTAGTTATTGACAGTCAATTATGAAGCTAAAAATGTTTCCGAATATCGAACTCCCAATCGTCGTTTATTATTAAAGTTATTTTAAGTGGCATACCTAAATATAGAACTTAAATTGCAATTTTTTCTAAGTTCCTGTAGGTATATTAACTACTTTTAAATGGTACAATTTGTTTTATATTAATAAGTTATTTAGGTTGAAACTTTTCGTCACGGAATTTGTATTGGCATAGTATGCAATGGGCGAGTTGATCTTTAACATTGTGTATCTTTGGTTTCGTAATTAAAAATACGAAAAGCTCTATGTACATTATGCTGGTACAAAATACTTTTAGCACAAGTTCAAATAATGTAGGTCTACTTTTATTTATGGAGCTCTTCATAAGTTGAAAATGATTATTAATTCCCTTAAGCTGTTTATTTAACATTCATTGTTGATATTTTAGTGTAATGTAATGTTTGCCTTAACGTAATTAGTAGATCATCAAATAACAGTGTGTTTTTTTGTTAAATGAAAAATTACAGTACATCATGAGAAAAATCAGAGATAGACAGTGTATAGTCAATTGTACAACATTCGTGAAACCCTCTTGCTGTTGATCATTGTAACTTTTGAAACAAATATAAGCATATCATAGCTGTAATAATACAATTTTGACAAATAAAAGCTCTACAATCATTACAATATCGTTATTTTATTATATTTTATATTTATATGTCATCTCCTTGAATACAGAGGTATGTTACAGTTTCGTTGTAAACTTACTTTCATTTCAACGTAATCAAGAGTAAAACACGCAATAATATTTTTTTTTTGTTTCAAGGTTTGCCTGGATATGTCGTGTCCGCCTGGTATGCCGAGCCCGTTACCAGCACGCAGCTCTGCAGCTCTACCGCTATGGTCACCACTGTTTGCGCTCCAAGCATGTCGTCTGAGCCGGTACTTGTCTGACGACTGCATGGGCTACCCCACAACTAGACACTTGATACCATCAGAGCGCCGCAGATGTGGTGTTTGTCTCGCATCATTCCCCTCGGCGTGGTTGCTTGAGAGGCACGCGGCTCTACAGCATGCTTCGCAATCTGCCTGCGATGACAAACCATTTGTGTGCGAACAGTGCGGTCAAAGCTATAGATATCGATCAGCATACGTCAAACATCGAGAACAAAACCATCGAGCGAGACTGCCTGCTGATAAACTTTTCACTTGTGACGTTTGCGGCATGCAATTCAGATATTTAAAATCGTTCAAAAAACATCGTTTGAATCACACATTAGAGAGACTTCACACCAAAAACACTGATGTCCCCGAAGGAGACGTTTCCAGTACTAATGAAGCTTTGATTGGTAAATGTGGCGAGATGGATCTATCTATGAAAAAGAAAATTAGGATTGATGAGATCCGGTCTCCTTCCGTTGACGTTTTACGAGAAGTTGAACAAGATAGCACTGTCGACTCGAATGATCCTGCCGATTCAATTGTAACAGTAGACGATTCGATTGAATGTCGCAACTCTAGTGCTGACAGCGAAAGTAAGCGCGATGAGGATACAACTTCGGAAGGTAGAAGACGCATACCCGTTTCCTTTGCTAGCGTCAGTTCAATGGCTGATAGTTCAGAAAATGAATCACGTACCGACAGCAAAAACGAGAGTTCAAGCTCTCATTCTGCCATCCTCGGGTTTATGCAGAATGATGAAAGACAGAGAGATAGGGAGAGGAGATTCGCATGTCCATTCTGTGGTAAGTGCGTGCGCTCTAAGGAGAATTTAAAGTTACACGTACGAAAACACACCGGAGAACGTCCATTTGTTTGTCTATTTTGTGGCAGAGCTTTCGGAGGTAAGAGCGATCTAACTCGCCATCTCAGAATCCATACAGGCGAGCGGCCGTACCATTGTGAGGCATGTGGTAAATGTTTCGCCCGCGCCGATTATCTTTCAAAGCATCTGACTACACACGTACACAACACTCGATAAACGACCACATCGCCGTCCTGTTTCAATTCTTCACATACCTCTATATTAAACCAACGTTAATAATTGGGAATATTTTTTTACAGTTTTTAAACTTTACAAGACATGATAATCAATATATTAACTGTTTTAATTAAAAATTTACAAAATATTCGTTTTTGAAGTTGTTTAACACATATTGTTATTTAAATGAATTATCAATAACGTGATACACATACAAAGCCTAATTGTCGACAATGTAATTTTTTATTATTATTATTATTTAAACTCCTCTATGTAATTACAATAGTAGTCTTCGGGGTAAATTATCATAGTTTACCACCACAGTCTAATAAATATCAGTACAATACCACCCACGAAATGCATACCAATAGTATCTATTGTTACTTTGAGTGCTACGTACAAGTTACGTAGCATATAAATTTAACAAAAGAGTTCTAAGATTTCCGAAAAGATGCCATTAGGAACAATGTATAACATTTTCTACGTTTTGAGTATGATATACTAGTCTCTCATCATGTGTAACATTTTTATACTTCTAAAAATATTCTATTTCGTTTAAAGATGAGGGACCAAAAAACCGAAAGCAATAGTGGATCAGAAATTATATTTTGTTAAAACATTCTACGTTTTAAAGAGACGCTGGTTTTCATTACATTTTTGTTTTGCCATATTTTTATATGTGTACGTATTTAAGATTAATAACTCATTCCAATGAAAATTGATAGTGGAGACGATAGATAATAGACGAATGAGATAAACTGTGATTTGTACGATAAGATCAGTCAAACGAGTTTTAGAACATCGAAAAAGTTTTTAGTAATTTTAAAATAATTTTATCTAAATTAAGATATATAAATATATGTTTCTATATATACGTATAAATTATTGATTATAGTTTTAAGTAATCTCTCTGTGCCAAAATAATTACCTCGTAAAGTAAACATTGATGTAGATAAATTGACTATCTATACAATACATTATGACGGTTTGTATTCATTTTGTTTTTCATTATAAAGTGAAATACATTGGCAAATTTTTGTATAATATTTGAGTAACGTCATATTCTTTAGATACCTTTGGCTATCGTTGAAGCCATAAAAGCTAACATTAATCTATTTTCCATACAACGAAATCATAAAACAATTGTCATGCGACAATGAGGCAAGTTCTTTAAATAACGTTACCTAAACATTTCGGTCTTAAAAAATACAAGCTCGCAATTCAATGTATGTATTATTAAAATATTAAAAGGTTTTCTTATCATACTAATACTAACTGCCGATCTTGTGATATTATTTGTATAAGAGATATTATACTACACATAGAAAAAGAATTCATATATTTTTTTAAAATATCCAAGTTTATTTTGATAAGAGGCACATTTTTATTTTTAAATCGTTTTACAGTCAATTAAATAGGGTAAGTATATAAAATAAGGTTTTTAAATGAACTGGATTGCGAGCTGTATTCTATTTTTATGTGTTCACAGAACATTACAGTTGTCTATTTAAAGTAAGTAACCAACACAACGAAACCACACCAAACAAGTACAGTATAGATAAACCTTGTTAGATAAACAACTCCGTTTATTTACTTAGTATATAATTTTGTAAAAGGTGGAAATGTGCTTTGCACACATTTGGTTTTTATTAATTCGTTGTTAAAATAGAAGATAATGTACTATATACTTATATTTTACATAAAAAATCACCAGAGGGATAATTATAAATTAGCGAAGTAATTGAAAATTATTTCTATAAACGAAAATAATACTCTCTGATTCTATTTATGAAAATATTCAACTTTATTTACGTGAAAATGAAAACTGATTATGATTGATTGATATGATTGATTAACAATTATATTATTCAATAAAATTCCGCATGTCTACTACAGATACTGTTTTCAAGTGATTCAACAATACCAAATTTCAATCAGTTTTCTTATTAATCAATGCAGCAGTTATTTTGATTCTATTTATCTGGCGTGTTATGATGTTGTTTGCAAAGGTCATAAAATCAGTAATACGGTTGATGATTCCCTGGAACACTAATTACAGATTAAGGGTAAATTAAAGATGGAAGCTATGCTTAGATAAATCGAAGTATAAATAACTATTAGGACATTATAATGAGAAATTCATTGTGTGTACATTGTAGAAATTTTGCTATTACGTCAAATTAAAAAAATATATAGAAATATTCGTAATTGGTGTTGATTGTTTTATAATTTTAATACATTATTGGCTGTAGTTACTTGATGTTGTGGTGTAATTTAGTGTCTTATAGTAAATAAGGTTGTAAATCACTCAAAGTTTCTTATCGTGTGAGTCTGCAACTTACTAAAATGTCGAAAGGAAATTTTTAGACGAAGCTGTAAACTTTGAGTGGTTTTGTTTATATTGAATTCTCGTAGTGTTTTAATATTGGTGTGGTAATGTTTATATCTTTTCATGTCACATACATTTTAACAGTCATAGAAAAAAATATTTTTAAATTGAAAACTTAATGAGTTTATCAACTACGGTGACGCAGCGACTATGTGAATACGCATAAACTAAACCGATCGATTGTGATAAATACTTAGTTACGTTGAATTTCTGACACTAAGAAATAGAAATTCCTATATGGTTACCATTTCACCTTCTTACAATTTTGTCATTGAAATGTGCACACTATTTACATTCTATATTGTTTTATTAAGATTTATTGTTTACTGTCGACTGTGAATTAATGGGCATTATTAATTGTACACTTAATTTACGTATTTTATGCTTTGGAGGACTTCTAGGAGAACATAAATCATTCGGACAAGATTATATCGATATGAAATAATAATTCAAAAAAGCGCACATAAATAATATTTTTTCAAAACTTATATATGAGCATTGTATCCGTCCAGATGGTTAATTTTGTTTTTGACTGACAGTGATCGTATTCTGAGTTTCATGCGACATTATTTTACTCTTACTTATTAATATATTATACTATATGATAATGATGTTAAGTACAATTTATAGCAGTCATTTTTTTCTAGCCAAAATCAATATCTACTATAGTCAAATTCACTTGGTATTGTAATGGGAAAATGTTTGAAGAGCAATAATTGAATGGTCAAGTATGTGGTAGTTTTCCAAAGTTCGAATAATGTATTGGAATGAAGAGGTCTGCAATACTTGAAATATGCTATCCAAAGAACGTAGATAGTAAGTGAACTGAGCACTAAGCGTGTGAATGTTTTTGAATAAAAACGTGTTGCTTTGGTTAGATATTGAATGTGATATTATTGTAAGTGAACCACCTTAATCAACCTCAATAATGCTGAAGTCTCTCCAAAACAGATTTAATGAAGAATGAATGCAGACTGATTTTCGGGTAGAAATAAAGTAGGCCAGAAATATTACAGTCAAATAATGTTAAAATATAATAAGTATTGATTTTATAATGTTTAAAGAAAGCCAAAACGCAGTCGCAATAGTTAACTACATAAAACAATAAGAGAATTATTTATTTAATTTTAAATGTAAATTATACAAAACTTAAATGTTATCTATGTGAATTTAAATTATTTTTCAGATGTATTCATTTTTATACATCTCCATATACAACAATGAATAGAGGTAAGTGTAGACATAGATGGGTCTATTAACCGCGTGGTGCTACAATGTGTAATGATATGTGATAGAAACTGTTC
>KZ246728.1:4821-20056 GCA_002197625.1 Bombyx huttoni
ATTCCCACAAACTACATCGTATTATTGTCTTAAGAGGTCGAAAACACGGCAGTTATGTCGAGCGACATTATGTAACGCTATAAAACTCGTTTACCTATTTCAAACATCTGTTTGTAAAAACGTTTCAAATCCTTAAGTTCGGAGCGGCTCGCTGATCTTCTTTATTAGAAAGATATAATTTTGTACTGATTTATTTGCTTTTAAAGAAACGCTTGCGGTTGACTTTGGAATGTTTTTTTCTAGTATATTTATTATCAGAAAGCTTTTGTTGTCGTTATATTATATAATACAAATGTCGAATCGGGTACATAGTTCTTGTTGTCATTTCACTATGGAATTATAAGACTTTTCATAAATTTTAACGGTCGAAATCGAAAGCGATAATACGGCGAAAGTCCTCGAGCATTTTGATTCAGATCGAACGCCCTGCGATGACGTAATATGGTTAACTGTTCCTATTACGTAATAATATCGTTACACTCACAATAACAGGTTTGTAACCTAGTAATAATAGACACTGCTGTACACATTACACTGTTGGACAGCATATATAGGTTTAGTTGCAGGAGGAAAGGAAAAAGAAAACAGACATTCTATATTTATATATAATTCTGTTTTGAAACTACTACTGCGAAACATATTCGAAATATACAAAAAAATGCAGAAATGTGTAACATAAAAGTTGAATGCACTTCCATTTCTATATCACGTTCGTTTTAATTTATTTTTAATAATATTAAATCCTAACGTGTGATATTATTGGCCATATTCAACTACTTTTACGTTTAATCTCACGGATGTCAGATAATCGGTTTTAAGATATTTTTACATATTATTTCAGATGTTTGATAGTTTTGAAAAATGAATCCGTAAAATAGTTTTAATTATATCACCAAAACTGATTAAAAAATAGACAGATAAAAATAAATAAAAAAAGAATAGACATCATTGAATGAAATTGAGGGTACAGAGAAATTTAAAGATTGCTACGCGTTGAAAATTGAATTTTTTATTCGGCTTCTGAAACATTCCCTTAGTCTGCTTGCAAAGTAACTGAATTGAAGATTCCTATGTTTCTATACTAGATAGTTATAGAGTTGATAATATTATCGTAGATTAATATCAGGTTTTAACAAATTTTGCAGGCTAAGTAAATTTACTACAGAAGATGGAGGGCCTCAAAGAAGTTTTCGAAAACAAAATACTTTCCCGGAATTTCCCTCCTAATAGTAAAAATTAGTTTCACTTTTATATGATTTCGTGGGAATGGAGTACTACAAAAATAATGATAAAATATACCAAATATAAATAGTTATGATCTAAACTATTCACATCCAAAACTATTTTCTGATTATAGCAAGTGTCGGAGGCCGCATACGGCCCTCGGGCCATTGTCTTTACAGCCTGTTTTAGTTAATTACATGTACACTAATAGCTCTAGTATTATAATTTAGCAACGCCTTTATAAGGAGAAAGGGCAAACCGTTTCACCGTTTAGATGAATTCTCGTTTTCATACATTTGCCACAGAACTTATTTGCGTACGAGTTATTGAATTTGTAAAGAAATCACGAAATTTATTAAAATTTATGGAAGATAAACCTTTCTGTTACACATATCTACCTGATATCCGTATTTTGAATCACATCTAAGGTGAAGAGAATGTTATTAATTATTACTAGTAATAGTAAATTTCTACACAGAGTACTTATAAACATATTAATTTCACTATTACAATGCTCCCCACTTCTAAATCTACATACATAATACTGATAAAAATAATACTTGTGGCCAATTATTTAAACAAATCATTAATGAATTATTATTTTCCTTCATTTCACGTAATGTACCACAACCTACATATCAACGTTTTTGTCCTAAACCAACTGTGAACTGGGAATTTTTTATTGAGCAGCAAAGTTGAAAGTTGAACGAGACTAAGACATATTTAGTACATTTTTCATTGTTACTCGTCTATCCAGTACGTTTTGAGTTCCGTATTACAAATGCGTGGAAGTGTGCCCGTTTGACAAATGGAAAGCTCGCGGTTTTCTCAAACACATTACGTTACGTTCCTCCTCTAAAGAAAGAAGAATAATTATTTTCCGCGCAAAACAAAACAATCGTCGTTGACACGCACCGATACATTCGGTCACGGTAACTTTGTATAGCAATACGCACTATAGATCTATTAATGGTCTGTCCACGAAATGGTGACGTTTTAATGCACTAATTGATATTCATACAGAGGCTTAGAATGCTTGAAATAAAATTTCAATTACACTTAAACGTTATAGGGTTTTCATTGGTCACTTGCCGCTAGCAAACTACCTTTGAAACCGTGTATTGACTGATATTTTTTGTTTATAAAACTTATTGCCTATGGTTCATTGTAAGCAAACGTTTTCTAAGCAGATCTGGATTAGTGCGTATTACAAACAAACAAACACGCGTTAGACTAGATCGAATGTTAATAAATAATTAAATAATCTATCTGTATTTAATTAACTGTTTCAGTTCGTACGAAACGGGCCCTTAGCAAAAAGACTTCGAAAGTACACATAAACGAATAAATATCATATAAATAAAGCAATAAAAGCGATCAGTCATCTTTAGAACAGGGCCACACGATTTTAAAAAGAAAGAAAGTAACGATCACGTTGCACAACAAAACAAACAAAAAAAACAAAGCTGTGCTGTGAGAATATTTACATAACATCATTTTAATTTTAATTTGGCTTAGTGTTTTTTTTAATTAATATTTATGTTAAACAATAAATAATTCAATAGTTATATTATATGCAATGTTAAAATAAAGTCGAGAGGAACGCGTGAATTGAATGACTGTCGTAATATTTGGATGTATTTTTTCTGAGAAAACTCACAGCTAGCTCAAAACTCATTCTGTTTTTAAACAAAGAATACGGACATTAAATTCAAATATACAATAATATGGCATTGGAAAATAGTAACAGTATGTTCTTTTATCTTTAAGGTCATGATAATATTCATAGCAGAACATTGTGATCGCTAATAAAAATTTAATTAGGTACTATTTTTAATAACAAAAGGACGATAAAATTACATCTAACATATCTACGATGCACGAAAATATGATATACCTACTGTAAATTGGACTTACATTGAAAGAATTCCGCTACGATCTATGAAACTCTACATAAAACTCTAGTAAAAACTAATACTAGTTGTTTCGAAGGTGGTGCCAACAATTTTGCATACTCTGCACTAGAGTAATTAATTTTGAGCAACTCATACATGACAATAAAAGGAATCCCTTCCATATTAAACTAGATTATCTACTTTTTGTTGCGTTTGTAAAAACTAAGTCCAGAAGTACTTAAATACTAATTACCGTTTTTGGGCATACCATACTTAGGCACTCCCATTACAGTCCAATTCCGGTCGGTATTGTTGTGCATTCCAGCTTAAATTTGTTTGTATATATTAGGTATTTAAGATTGTAAAAAATTGTGCGACCGTGCGGTTTATTTTACGGACGGTCTTTTCATGTCCATTTCGGACGTATTGCGAATTGTCCTTAACTAAAAACAGAAGCTAAGCGAATGTCCAAGCCACGAACATCGATTTCAGATAATGCACTGTTTAATGCTTTTATCGATTATTCTGTCGTGGGTCTTGTGTTAGTCGATTACAAGAGAACATATCCATCCCAACAGGTATGTCACTTATCGCCTTCAGACACGAGATCATAGTCTCATGGACTGTAATACAAACGCTTAGCTACCTTATAAACATTGTCATTGTCATTTTTCGTTATTACTTTATTATATGGTATTAACCCGTAACGTCTATACTGCATCTACATTCAATTTAATATGTATTTGCATAATATAATACAATATTTTATGGACTACGGAACTAGTTTACGGCGGTACACTTGTAATTACAAAAAGATCTATTTTGAGAAAAATTCTTTAACAAATATGATTAAAAGTTACTATGATTATATAATTATATGCTAAGTTTTCTAATAATAAATTTATTAACAGACTAAAGTTTAACACACCGTTGCTTTACGCAACTTTATAGTATTGCTATAAAGAATTTATTTCATTTACAATTTGGTCTACTACTTTGGTTTACTACAATTTATTTCAGGTACCGCGCTTTTTCCTTCACATCAAAAACATACAAAATGTTGCCATTTCAATTACTAATCTAATTTAAACACAGTTCATATAAAATCAACTACAATTACATTTAGTTCAATTAAACTACGAAATTTTCTAAATTCCTTACGTTTTAGTACGCAGCGAATTGAATAATAATTGTTGATTTCTTTTTCTTATACATAAAGAGTGTAAAGTTTTTTTTTTCGTTTTCAACAGGGCTATTCGTGCGTGGATCTTCTAAACGCCGGCATGAGAGAATCCGGAGTTTATTACCTACAAATCAGGGGCACAACGTATTGGTTCCTGAAAGTATTCTGTGAGCAAAATGTTGCCGACGGAGGTTGGACTGTGAGTTTAAATTCAACTATTAAACAAGACTTATTTAGTAATATTTAATAACGATAACTACTAATTGCGTCACAGAATCTATTTTTCGAAGTTTTTAGAGCCCATACATTGTTACATGACCTCTGTTTGCTTTATTATCTGTTTGTTTTATGTCTTTTAATATTTAATTATCGAACGAATTGTGATAGGTAATACATCGTCGTGACGACTACGGTCAGCCGGCGGAGAATTTTAATCGTGATTGGAGCGATTATAAGAACGGCTTCGGAGATCCGAGCAAAGAGTTTTGGCTCGGCAACGAGAACATCTACATGCTGACCAACAATGACGATTATATGCTTAGAGTCGAACTTGAAGATTTCGACGGAAACAAAAGGTAATATTAGAAATAATATTATATTTATTTATTACGAACATTTTTTTTACTTAATCTGTTATTGCACAGATACGCACAGTATTCGCACTTCAAGATATATTCCGAAGCGGAATACTACAAACTAGAGATTGAAGGGTACGAGGGTACAGCCGGCGACTCTCTTAACGATCCGTGGTACGGGTCTAATAACAGTCCCTTCTCCACTTATAACAGGTAAATGTAATTTTATAAACTAAGAAATACGTCAGTAAATAGCAAACCGAACTAAACATTTAAATAGATTTTCCTTGTCCTTGTGATCTTAGTATAAGACCAACGTAATAAAATTATTATTTCGTCATCGGTCCTTGATTAGTCTAAAAAAATTCAAATCAACCGGACGCCTTGAAGTCAGACAAAGTTGAGTTGAAAGATTTCGTTGTTTAGTTAAGATATAAACTGGGAAAACTGTTAATATCTTCAAGTGAAAAGACGATACTTTGAGAAAAACGATCCGGAACGTAATTTAAAAAATATATAATTCCAAGCTGATCTATAAGCTGATTTATAAGCTTTCACTTAAAATTGACATCTAATTGACTTCAACTTTACGGAAATTAACGTACTCTAACGTAATCACAAAAGTAACACATTTAACGTTCGTATTGATAATGAAAAAGAAAACTCCATTTAGAGATGTTACCTTGAGATGCATTTTGATTTATTATAACTTTGAATGAATGCATTCCAGAGACAACGATAGATCTTCGTTGAACTGCGCTTCAATGTTGAAGGGAGGTTGGTGGTGGAAGTCATGCGGTCGCGGCCTCAACGGCTTGTACTTGCACGATCCACAGGACCTCACTGCCAGACAAGGTATGACGTCATAAAAATGTATTGAATTTTAGACTATAGAGGATAACCGTAAACTAACTACTCATTAAGGCAACTAAGCATTTTCAAATTCTATTCTAACGTTCCAAATCTCACAGATCACACAAGTTTCATAGATTAACAACTGTACCCTTTATTAGCCATTCATAGATAATAAATAATCCGCAATGTTTTAGCTGGAAAAGCTTATTTACGTGTTTATGGTATTTCAGGCATAGTATGGTTCCGCTGGAGAGGTTGGGACTACACCTTGAAGAGAGCATCCATGATGATCAAGCCCAAAGGCCTGCAGCCTAACACGTGAGGCACGCTGTCGAACTTAGTATTTTCTACAATTTTCGCGAACTGTAGGCATTATCAAAAACAGTTTTACCTTTTAATCTCCTATTATATCTACAGACATGATGCACAGCAAACACGTATGTACATTATTTATGAAACTGTTACGACAATAAAATAACAAAAATATCCTCAGATGCGAGGCGTTCAGTGAATGTGTTTACGCGTCTGCTGTGTACGATGCCTGATCTGATGTAGCTCTAATCTCGTGTCTATTTTATCCATTTAATTTTTTTTTAAATTCCCCTTTCTGAATTATAATCCGAAGTTTCTACAGATTATAGCCGGACGCGAGATTAAAACCCAACTATTTCTAATAAAGGCGTCGATTCCGTTTAAATTCAACCGGTCATCTCGTATTACCTGGATTCAAATATATTCCTGCGACAAACTATAATATATTTAGACTACAATAATAAAATTGTGTATGTTAGTTATTACAAGAAAACTACATTAAACTGTTATAATATTGAAAATGCTTAAATTTTATACATTTTTTTATTACTAAGAATCTGTGTAATGAAACTCGCGTTGCGATCGCAACACCCCAACATTTTGTATCCATCAATGTAAATATATTACTTCACTAATCATTCTATTCGCTATACTTTTATCTTCACATTCGATATTTGTAAATAACGAGATGCTAGAATATTCTATAAACGTGCCACATCAAAACGCAAATTTCATTAATTTATTATTCATTAAAACTTTGAAACATGATTGTATTTCGTTAATTAGGTTTATAATTTAGATTATAAGTTGAAAAATTGTATTAAGATGTAAATAATAAAAGTCTAGAGCGATATCAGCTCAAAATAAAAAGACATTTTGTATTGATTAGAAACTAGTGTGAAGGGAATGTTACAACCATATATGTTGTACATGACACGAGAAAGACAAACAATTCCATAAAAATGCTAGTTTAAAGTATGTAAGATTATAATTTAGTGTTTATCTACCACATCAAACAAAATAGATTGATATTTTGTAAAACATTTACACTTTCCTACAAATATTTATTACCACAAACACATCAAATGTACAAGTTTTAGATATATAATAAATGTATTTATATATATATTATTCTTTTTTAATTTTTGTAATAATTTAGATAATATAAATTGACAGTTACAATAAACAGTTCTTATTTATGTTTCAATAATCAAGCGCTGTCGAATACTATTTTGCTCTTATTCGATTTTTGTTCATTATACGTTTCATGATGTGCCTGTGTTCAGTAATCTACACAAATATTGATAGATATTAAATCTACATAATAATAAAATGTATTGTTTTATTTTAAAGTCAATTAATTACAAAGTACAATAATGAATTATCCTCAAAATGTTTCAATTCACTGTCACTATTATTTTAAAGCACTTGTATAATTTTTTTACATCATGATCACTAATACAAATGATTAATCGGTACACAAATTTACAAATCATCAGATTTCTCAAAATCATTATACTCATTCAAGTCAACGTCAAGCGAGTCATTTGAGTCTTGTGGTTGGAGCATCAGATCATCTTGCACGCTCTCCAGTAATTGCTGTGCACGCTCTGAAACTTCAACATCCTGCATTTCCACTAAGTTTTCAGCTTCTGGTTGCAAGTCTGGATTTTCAGTGTACACAGATTCTATTTCAGGTAAAGTTAAATCTAAATCGTCAGAATAAGGGAGCACGCGTGGCGACGCCGGACGCGACACGTGCCGCGGGCTCCGGGTGGTTGCTTCCACCTTCGGCCCGCGGGAATGCTCGTGTTATACTTTCATTTTCTTGTGACTCCGCTTGGAAGCGCGCTCCTTAGCCTTATGCAGCAGGGGTATCAGTTTCTTCTCCTTAGCCAGTATTTGAAGCAAATTAATGATGAATGGAAAGTAATTGTGACGCCTGCGTATCAACTCCTGTTTATATTTTGCCATTTTTATGTCCTCATAATTAATCAACATTCTGAGTCTCGCTATTTCTGTTTCGAGAGCATCGGTTTCCATGCCCAGTAACTGTGTTTCATTAACAAGTGTATCCAGCTGGCGCTGATATATCATTTTACGATCTGACACAAGGGCCATCAAGTTAAAGTGAATTTCTCCTTCGGTGTATCTGAACAAATTAATGTTTTCTTAGTGACAAAATTACACAAAAAAAATTAAGGCACATTGCAATAAACTATTTGGAACTTACACACTAATCCTCTTCATTATAATTGGGCGGACAACATCGAGCCAATCTTGATCCTGAGTTACGGCGCCATGATCAATCGGACCTTCTTGTAGCCCATCCAGTTCGTAGAGACGACCATCAATCGGCATATATCCTATGAAATGATAGGCATCTTCCTTCTGTAAATAAAAAACAACATTATTGATGCCTAGGAGATGTGTAATGTAAATGTATACATTTAATTTGAGACTAATGTAAATAACAACACTATTATTTAAACTATTATTTATACTGTTAATATTTTTTTTAATCACAACTGCGTCTGAATAGTTTTTTCAAATTGAAGACTGAATTACATAAGACTACTTATCATACTGTTTTATATTAATTAACATACTTTGGCAGGCGTTTTGGAGTCTACTTCAAAGAGAGGCTGTTGAGCCATTGAGTTGTGTGCACTGCGTATAGTCTGTGAGTTACTCAATGAGAGACCTCTCATGTACGAGTCAAATGTCATGCTGAATTCTTTCAGTTTGGTCAATTCAGGTCCAAGTTGCAAATCTGGATGTCGGCAATTTAACAGGAGGCTGATCACAGCTTGAGTTGCGCAGGCATTAGTGATAACCTAAACAAAAAAAATATTTCAGCATTATTATAATTACTTCTTTGAACACACACACACCTAGCTGCGATAACTACTAGATTTGTTTTGTAAAATCACAGTACTAATAAGGCAGGAAACCAGGATTCATCACAAAATGAACTTTGCTATTAACCCTGGGACTTGACATAGAAATCTCAGTTGCAGATCGTTAAGTCATATATTATAGAATAAAATTAGAACAAGTAGAAAGATGGTAACCTTACTGAATGTTACTACGGTTCCTAAGTCCACAAATCTCAATTCAAAATTAACCTAATTAATTGAATTTAAGATAGAAAGAGGAAGCTGGATTAGGAAAAAATATGAAGATAATAATAAAAAAATATGCATATCAATGGAGGTTGATAATGAAGACGCAGCTCTAACTTCTTTATCATTATTCTTTATGATCCTCTTTGTAATTTGTTTACAATTTAAACTATAAAATTCTTTCAATTAAAGAAAAATCGCTTACCTGTTTGGCAAAAAAAATTTTGTCTAGGCGACCATCTGATACAATAGGCCCAGCCGGTTCTTCATAATTAATATACTTGAATAGGAAAATGAGCCCATGCACGGGTCTGAAAAATATTTAAAAAATATAGTTGTATACATATGCATTATTATATAGTTCAAGAAAATAGTATATTTATTTATTTATTAAGTTATATGCACAAATCCATAACAACGGATTTAATAACTGAGGTATTTTCTACCAGTCAACCAAGGGTAGTGTTATAGTCACATGGCAAATGTATTTTAGAGAAATAAGAAAAATAATAATATTATATACATATATAAACACACACAGTATATATTTCAAAACTAATAAATGAAGAAAGGAAGTGCTAGTCAAAGCATTCTTCAATTTGTTCACAAAGTTTTTGTAAAAATTAGCATGACAAACACACTTAAATGTGTACCAGATCTTTTTAATATTTATTATTTGTGAATAGCTATTCCATCTAAGAAATACATAACACAGTTTGGGTTTGTCCAACTTAAAGTGATAATTCTGAAAACATAACTGTAGTACAATACTAACTAAAAGAAGTAACATTAGTGAATATTTTTTATTTGATCATCATCATTATTAACAGCCCACAGTCGTCCACTGCTGAACATAGGCCATTTCGAATCCACACCACTGAGCCCGGTCTATGGCTCCCATCATCCACTTCTTGCCAACCACTGCTTGGAGGTTATTGCACCACCTACCCAGGGGGAGTCCCACATTACGTCTTCCACTGCATAGTCTCCACTCAAGAACCCATCTGCTTCAGCGATAGTCAGTCCTACAGCTTATATGGCCAGCCCACTGCCACTTGCTGACTCTTTGAGCTATGTCGATGAGTTTAGTTCTCTGTGGTACAACCTTGATATAGATTGTATCCTTCACAGAAGCTGCGAGCATGTAGTTAGTATCTAATATTTATAAATCAGAAATATACTGTTTTGAGACAGATTAATCCACTCAATATATGTTGAAGTGAATCAACAAGCTAGCTTATATTTAAACTTAAAATCTTTGATGTTTAATGTTTTACCTATCTTTTAAGTCAAAGTGTTATTTTTGTAATCATAGTAACAAATTAAAACATAAAGATGTAGTACCTCAAGTTTTCAAACATGCTGTCTTCAATAGTCCAGAGTTCCTCAACTTGTACACCTTTTGCACCTAAAATAAAATTTAAAACAAACCAAATGAAATTGTTTTTTTTAATACTTCATATAATACATATTTGACTTTTATTGAAAACACAAATTTATTTAATCAATATGAGCTCACCAAATTTGTGGATTAGCTGAGTGAAAACTCCAGGATCACTCTCTAGAAGACACCATTCTCCGCCAGAGCCCATTTTTTGAGGTTTAGGTTTGCGTCTAAAGCAAAAAATTAGGCCTTAATTCCCTCTTATCTCATAACAAGTATGTTAAATGATTATATTGTAGACAAAAGACCTAAATAATGATAAGCTCCTGTGACAAAAAACCATGTATTTTAATAGATTGAGGAAAAATAAGCATAATTGCATTCTACTTTAATTTGTCTCAGCAATCCTTGTATTAAGAACCTTATTATTAAGACCTTGTATTAAGAAGGATTTTCTAAGACACCTTTTTCTATTATTCAATTATTAGATTGATGTATAGTGATCTAAACAGAGAACTATTTTTAGTTTAAGTTTAAACCATATTAATCTTAGTAGACAATATGAACTCCTAAATATCATGAAATTAAGAGAGACTAAAATGCTAGAGTATTGATTTCATTTTGAAGACAAAGTGATTAAGTGAAAGTAAACCCAGGAAGATAATAATTTATGACTTACATTGGAGCGACATCGTAGGGTTTTACAAAACAAAAGTCGTCCATGACGCCGTTATTATTCGCAACAATTACACAAACACTATTCCTGAGCTTCCATTACCTACGCGCGCAACGAAGATATGGCCAGAAAATCAATAACTTTCAGACAGGCAACATACATGGATAAGTTGTATATACAAACTGCACAGTCTATCTTTTCGAAACTTCGAAAACATTATTATGCTCTCATATTTATCATAGTTTTTCAAAGTCTAATTCTCACGCGTTATCTTCTACATAAATAAGAGACATATTTTATGATGACGAATACGAATTGACATTTAGTTATTGTATTACAAATGAGTAATTAATGGCTATGTTAACTAATGATAAGTAAGTTTCTTATTAATTTCCTTGGAACATAACTAAACGAGGAAAACACAATTTTGTGTGTGAGCTCTACAACAATTGAAAAAACAATTCAATAACAGGTAAAAATTGTTATTTATGTAATAAAGTAAGGAAAACAGTATTTTTAAAATATTAAAAATTTAATTACACACCTTTATTAAAAAAATATATATATGATTAACATGATACAGCACAACACAAATAATTACAAAAGAATTTTGAACAGAGTGCCAAACGTGAGAAATTTATGAGTATCACACGAAGTAGGTAAACGTGTGTAATAGGTAATTACCTGAGACTAATCTGTGATAATTGTTTCCAAATGTATTCAAGTTTACTTCAACTAAAGTAATTATTCTATAATATTTGCTACTTTCAGTGGCATATATGTAAGTGCGGCGATCTGAGACGAATTTATTTGAAATCCGATATATTTTGAAAATTGATGGTTTGTATAATCAATGATCACTAAATTGAAATGAACACAAACATCCGTAACATCGACCTACATGATCACCTGGACTTAAAGCCCATCAATAAGTATATACAGTCGACGTCAATACGCCATTTCGAGAAAGCGGCACGACACGAGAACACTCTTATCGTGGCCGCCGGAAACTACATCCCCGACCCTATGGACACAATGGTAAACAGTTGATGTCGCCTAAAACATGTCATCTCGAATCCCCCCGATCCAATTACGGTGCTTTTAGGGCCCTCAAGCACCGGTCGCTGTTCTCGCGACTCCGTCGCTCGCGACGTAGGGCTCGGCGTGCAAATTAACTTTCAGACACAGCACACTGAGTTTTTTGTCGGATCTTCTTAGTGAGTCGCATTTTCGATTTGGTAGTAAATTTTGCGAAGCACGACCCTAGTCAGGGTTGGTAGTAGTTACCTCACCAGGTTTGAGCCCCGTGAGTTTACCTACTAACGCGGTGAATCTAGAATAGCTCCTCGAAACTAGTAGAACAGGTAGGAAAAAAAAACTAAATTGGTCAATAGAAATTGTTCTCTAATATTTATAAGAACGAGAATAGAATTTTTGTTTTAAAAGAAATAATATAACTTTAATTATTTTAAGCTTGTTAAAAAGTATTAAATTTTCTATTAGATTTTTTACTCTATTACTTTAATGGGTGGATATGCTCACAGCCACCCTATTGTTAAGTAATTACTGGAGCCCTTAGGCATAAACAAAGTTAATGCTACCACCTACTTTGAGATATGAGTTTTAAGTGTCCGTTTTAGAGTACAACTGAAACTATCGAACCGCATTACTGTTTCACAGCAGAAGTGGTAAGGTAGTAGTAATCGTAATTATTTAGGCGGACTCAAAAGATGCCGTAACATCTATTCAATAAATCAATAAATAGTTTAAAATGATTTAAAATTAAAAACCTATACAAATATAATGTAATAACGAAAAAAACATTTTTTTCTTACTAATAGAATGATAAACATGATAGATATATAGAGCTTTTCCCTATTATAATACAATGTAAATGTAAATAAAACCAACAAAGTTTTTTGTCTCTGTGTGAATGTGGTTGATGTTAAATTACCTAAGAAAATATATCTATTGTGCATTGTTTGATTAACTATGATATGAGTGATTTGATTGTATGTTCAAAATACATTTCATTTCATTTAATTTTATACCAATTGTTTAATGTTGCAAATTATTCAACTTCATTTTGCTCCATATCCCCATTTAAAAAGAAAACCTTTTTTTGTGAATAAAGAATTACTGGTGGCCCGAAGGCCTTTCCAGATTCACCAGAACAGGAAAAAAAACTATAATAGATTAGCCCGTATGGTATGATACTTTTACTTTTCTAGTTGGGAAAATAGAACTACTACTGCTCAAAAGTTTTGACTTGTCGAATGTCAGATTAGACAGTTATGAGAATACTTGATTCACTTCACTTCGTCAGCCTATTGACACGGTATTGGAATCATTTACAAGTCACGATCATAACCGACTAGGAGCCTGCGTCGCGAGCAACTAGTAATTACAAATTTAGCTATTTTTTAAATTAAACAAATTTGCAAGATAGCAGTAGAAGGGGTACGTTTAATATGATTATTGTTTTAACACATTATTCTTTCGTCGTTTATTCTAAAGTAAACTGCAGTACCTAATATTCATATTGAGCGCTTTATGTCCGTAATTAGCAGTAGAACGCTCTTTTTCATATAATAATCAAGATCTTCTTAAATTGGGTTATATAACTACTGAATCAAAAAATAATTTATAATTAGTAATATTAATACATGAGAAATTTCTAGATTAATTTATTTTAAATATTCACCAAATAAAACGATAATAAATAATAGATACAAATAATTAACAATAATAATACAATATATCTTCAAATACATGTAGAAATTTCTGGAATACTTGTATATAATTCCATTCTAGGCTTGCCATATTTCTGCACTACAAATTGCACATTGTTTCTACCACATATCCCAGAAACCTTCTAGATATAAAAATTCAACCTTTATCTTCATGACCTAAGCAAGAAAAATAAATCACATAGCTTTGGATAATTGAAAACAATATGTGGAACTTATTTATCTTTTCTTCCTAATAAAACATAATTATAAATCAATCAACAATTATTTTTTAAATTGTAGTTATAAACAGTCAATCGAAATTAAACAATTAAATTTAAACTTTAAAACAATGTAACAGTATATGTCTTAACAATTTTATTAGTATTTAACAATAGTTTTTACATTCTTATCACTTGAAATATTTTGATTATAGCAGTAACTAAATTTTAAAATAAGTACATTATCCTGTACATATATTAATATAAATAAGTTGCCTCTGATTAATTTGTAAAAACATCTTCCATTTACTTAGAAATAATTTAAAAAAAACCCAACAAAGTAAAATATGAATATAAATTTAAGAAAATTTAATAATATATTGTGGTATACAAACTCAAAACCATTTAGTTTTTTTTTATTTGAAATCAGAAGCTATCTTGCTCATATTCATTGTGCTTTCTCATTAACACAACACTAATCTCAATTAAATATTATTATTGTAACTGAAAGTATTATAGTGAAGTTAATTTCTGTGGATAGCATTACAGGAAGCAGCTATCATGATAAATGCATGTGTACTGAACTATTCACTAGCTTAAGTAATCAGTGTAGCAGAAGTTCATATTTTTGAGAAGGTGAATAATGGTTAAAATGGGTAAATTTAACATCAGGGTTAAATTTAACCATTATTCATTGGTTCTGTTGGCAACACTTGGCACTGAGTGAAAAAAATAGCCTGAGTTGTCTAAAATTTATTTCTGATAAAGCAAAAAAGTATTGTTTGGTTTGGAGCAAAAAAGTATTGTTTGGTATTGGAGCATTGTTTGGTGGCAAACTTAGTCTGTTAGATTAAGAATTATAGTCTCTTAGGATTTCTGTCATGAACTAAATGCTGCCAAAATGCTGCTAAAGGAAAAGAAAACATTTATTACAATCTAAAACACATTACAACATTTAAAACACAAATAATTCTGAGTGAGCTTAACATTGTATTTAAGTACCATCGTAAAAATGTATAAAGCACTAAAAAATTAACACAGACTGCACTAATTAAT
>KZ246728.1:20156-32106 GCA_002197625.1 Bombyx huttoni
TTGGTATCCATGTAATTATGTTTATAGCTAAAAATATTTATATATAAAAGATTATAAAAAGAATTGAATATCCATCCAATATTGATTATCCTGTAACATGTCTGGAACCATAAAGATACGTTTTCAAAGTTTATACTATTTTAGCGTGTATTATTGTAGCAATTGAGGTTATATATTAAGGGTTGGAAGGCAATTTGGATTAGATGAAATTTTTGTATATTTATGGGAGAACCATTTTAAGTTTAAAAATTGAAAAACATACTTCTTGATGTTCAATTAAAAACATACAATTCTTGAAATATATGCACCAATAATTATAATGATATATGTCACTTATTAAGTGTAATGTTGCTTGCCCCAAATAACCTTTGACTCTTCTATATGCATATTGATTACTGAGATATAAATTGTATGCTCGCTTTATCTTTAAAAAGTTACATAATTTATGCTTTCATTTTAAAAGTACAGAACCACTGAAGTCAGCCTTTAAAAATAAAACATTAACAAAATACATATAACAATTAAAAAAAATAACATTTTTAATTTTATTACAGACGAGTGAACCATGTGGGGGATATTTCTATATATTTTGGATCTGATTGGCATCAGCCCAATTCCATTTCTTGCTGAATTAATTGGGACTACAGCACCTGCTCTAAAATTATTGATATCAATCCTAATGGGATATCCGACAGCAATACTTTATCATTACCATATCAAAAGATACTTTGACTACCGAAACATATACTTCATTGTATGTGGAGTTGATATGGCATTTTTCAATTTTGGTTTGTCAATGTACCATAACATGATTCCGGCAATTGTTATTTATATGACTACAAAGTTTTTGGGAGCTGGAAAAATGAATGCAGTGATAACATTTGTATTTAATATGAGTTATCTTCTTATTGGTTACATTATCACAGAGTCTGAAGATTATGACATCACATGGACCATGCCTCACTGTGTTTTGACATTGAAACTGATGGCTCTGTCATTTGATTTATGGGATGGAAAGAAAATGATTAAAGGAGAGACCCTCTCAGAGAGCAATAAGAAGACCGCTTTATTAAGAGCTCCATCTTTCGTAGAATTGATTGGCTTTGTCTACTTTCCTTCCTGCTTCTTAGTTGGACCTATATTTTCGTTCAAGCGATATATTGACTTTGTAATGGACAGGTTTCCTATTGAGAAAGAACCAAAGGTATATGAAAACCAGGCATTAAGGAGATTGTTCCAGGGTTTGGGGTATCTGATTGCTTTTCAAGTGGGAGGTAAGGACAAAAGTCTACTTTCATTGTAGTTCAAAACATTTTTTGACTATTTTAAACACAGACTATGATAGAGAAAGTTTGATCACAAGCAGTGGCATTAATTAATAATAATTAAAAAAAATGAATAAAGAATTATTCAAACTGAAGTGTACAATTAATACTGATTTCAATATTGGCCCAGTCTGTGCATAATGAAACTATTGTATCGTTTTCATACTTTATTTATTTGCAGGTTATGTATTTAATGTGAAATACATGCTATCTGATGACTACTTGAACACTTCAATCTTCTATCGACACTTCTATTGTGGCATGTGGGCACACTTTGCTCTCTATAAGTACATCTCTTGCTGGCTACTCACTGAAGGTGATTATATAATTTTTATCTAAATATATTATAGTATAACATGCACATACAATACACAATATAAAATTTTATTGGTGTTGTAGAACTGTACTGTGAATGTTTCTAGTCTTAATGCTGAGATATGCAAATATAGGAAATTTAATTTTTCCACACACACTGAATAAGAACGCGTGAGTGTTCTGATAGCATGTATATAATTCAACATCTGTAATAAGCGAACATTGTTTCGACTTTAGTCAAAGTAGCTGAGCTTTGTAGAACTAGGTCCGTTATTTACATATACAATTTCAAGGAAAATATTTTTGGCCCATTTTACTGTTGCAATTTTCAGCTTACATAAATTCTAGTGATTCATATTTAATTTTAAATGATTGCCTATCGTTCGAATGCAAAACATGACCTTTCAAAAGTAAGGTACTCCCGTGACATTGAGTTCTGAGGATATTTTTATCAGGCTTACTTCATATTTTTGTGTGTTCGTGCAGTTGTATTAACCAACTGTGTTAATAATTTTAGCCTATTACATTGTATAGTAACCTAATCTTAGATTAATTGTAGCATTGCTTGTTTGTTCGATGTTCTTCCGTTTCTATAAGATGGTGCGGAAAGCTTTTATGGAGTGTTGGTATTTCATGACAGAACATTAGTTTGATTGTTATATTTCATTTAATTTTGTAGGTTTTTTTGCTAGTGGTAACTTGTAATATGTGTGTGTTAGGCTTGGTAACAACTCTAACGTGGATAGTTTAAATTTCGCGTGTCTCAAAGTAAGTGGGGCGGCATTCATATTGTGTCGCTGGGCTTCGTTAACCATTTAAAACCGGGCAAGCTGTGATCTCGTTCACCTATCTAACGTAATAATAATATACATCTCGATTTGCAAATATACCTCGCGATAGTCTTGAACTAGCGTAGCTGGTATTGGGCAACAGGTCTTAAATTTAACAATAACTTCAATATTATACAATGTATGTGCAGTCTATACCAGTTTACTTATCTACTACCTTATCATACTGATACTACTTTTGGCATACATTAAAAATATCATTAATTATTTTAATGCTTTATTTGACTTTGTTTTTCGTGCAGGGTCAATTAAATGATATCTTTAAGATTATTTCAGCATTAATAAAATAAAATAAAAACTTTAAGATGATATTTTATAATTCGAATTATGCATAGGTGCAATAATATTCTAAGAAGTACCTATCAAGTAGGTTGGTTAGAATACAATTAACATTTGACTATTTTTGTCATTAACAAAATAAATCCAATAATTTTAACATTATTCATATAACCGTTCAGCTAAATTATTAATTCATGACCAGAACCAAAATAAACTCAGCGTTGGCGTGCCGAATGCAGATCTAACTGAGTTTTAAATTCACAGCAATATTCGATTGCCAACTTTCGGTGCTTTTGTTAATTAAATTTGGTGAACCAAATATTAACGCCTTTGCGCCAGCACATTAGCTGTGTTTTAATGTATGCTAAATTACGTGTTTAGGTTTTCGGTTTATTTTGGGCCCGATTAACGCTGTTCGCAATGCAGTTGCGTCAAGCCGCAATTTATTAATTTCACAAGGCAACTTAACAGAAAACAAAATAAGGGTATAATAATGTTTAATAATTCCTATAATAATGTATTGGCAATAATAGTACACCGCAACATACCTGCTAGGCTTTCCAGAATTTTCAAAAGTTAAACGGTTGTCTGGAAGAGATCGCTTTTACCGATAAAACCCGCCTATTGGACATATGTATCAACTTGTTGAATGTTTTTTTTTCAAATGTAAATTGTGTTTTGGTGTGCAATAAACTGATTTCTCTCTCTCTCGCTCTTTCTCTCTCTCTAAGAGACCTTTCCGAATTTTGCACAATTCAGACAGTTGTTTCAACAACTGCCCGGTGTTGCATTGATTTGTAGAAACAAAACATACATATAATTTGGTTTGTTTATTGTCTTCAGCTTCCTGCATCAGATTCGGCATGTCTTACAACGGCGTCGTGACCACCCCGGAAGGTCAGAAGATCTTCAAATGGGACGGATGCAACAACATCAAGCTATTGCGCTTCGAGGGAGCCACAAAGTTCCAGCACTACATTGACAGCTTCAATTGCAACACGAACCACTTCGCTGCCGAGTACATTTACAAACGACTGAAATTCCTAGGCAACCGCCACCTTAGTCAGTTCTTCACGCTTCTGTTCCTCGCTCTGTGGCACGGAACCCGATCCGGCTATTACATGACCTTCTTCAACGAATTTCTGATTATTCTCATGGAAAAAGAACTCGAACCGATAATTTCTAAAACGGAGCTGTACAACAAATTGTGGGCTCACAACGTAATCAAATACATACTTTATGGTTTACTGAAACTCTATACAATTGTATTCATGGGATGGAGTCTTGCTCCGTTTGATCTGAAGGCTTTCTCGAAATGGTGGGGAGTTTACTCGAGTTTATATTACTCGGGTTTTGTTCTTTTCTTGCCGTGGGCCATTTTGTATAAACCAATCTTAAAATTGGTTATCAAGGTTTGCGGCGTCCGTCGCGTTGGGGCTGATTAAGAACTGTTTAAATCATCAATAACGCTTAACTACAAATAACACCCGTAGATGCCGTTGATTAAGGTTTCTTAAGCTTTCCGTGGTCGGGGACCAGTTTAATAAATACTCAGGCTTTTTTTGTAACCCAAACAAGGAATTCAAAGATAATCCAATTTTCTGATATCGTGCGCTTTCGACAACTTTGGGCAGTAGACAAATCGTACAAGAGGTTGGAGATCCAAGACATGTTTTATTAGAAAACATCACGTGTTGCTTTTATTAGAGATGAAGAATCTATAGCTATTAGTTCGGCTGCTTCAAAATGTGCGATAATGATTGGCGTTGGGCATTTGGGTGTCCCGCCAAAACTTACGACGAAGCGACAATCTTTTGAAAGTATCTTAAAGTTTTTTTTTGCCAAAGATTTACCTCCCACTTGGTAACATACTTCGCGGACGTCACAGCATGGTTTTCGCCATCAACATTAAAACAATATTAACTGATATAATAGCTTTAGAAGAGATGCGCCTTATCCCTTTGCCTATTGTATATTCAATAACTTCAGTCGCGCGCCCGAGCTGACAGGCATATTTTTTTTTCAATTATCGTATTCATCTCAATTTTTAAAAGAAAAAAAACCGAATCAATTTTGAATTGTCACAAAATTATTGCTAAAAAAGATTGGGATATATTGAACAGTCAGCTAGTCAAAAGGAAAACTGCACCATTTCGAAAAGGTAGGTAGTTTTTGATTTATTTCATTTAAAACAGTAAGCAGTACTAGGCCACAGTCGTTATAAATATATTGCTAATTTTGAATGTGTAGAAAATAATTCATGGTTCCGTGACCGCCGCGATTTAGCTGTCAAACGCGCACGTAGTCTGACAATTAAAATTTATAATAAAATCAATTTGTTAGTGAACATTTATGTCTAAGTTAGGCATTATCTTATTTAAATTCGCACAGGTTCTTTAGCACTCGTATAAATCGCTACATTAAGAAAATTTAGAGAGACGCACAACTCCGACCTATTTTACTAAAAATGTACTAACCACATTATTGATCACGTTCTGTAGGTTTATAAATTTTTCCATTGTTCTTAACATATTGAAAGTTTTAACTGTAGGTAACTAAGTTATATGTGCAATCGGTTTGTATTGTTTGAATTTTTCACATTTATACTTTTATCCTGCTATATTTGGTTGTGCTATGACTATACATAATAATATTTATCGGAAATCAAACGCATACAAATTATTACTGTTTGGATATTTTGTCTTTGATTAAATTTAAATTGTTATTGTAGTAAGACCCAAACTACTACGAGTATTGCAGTTATCGCGAGCTTAAAGAATTCACTCATTTAGTACATTTTATTCTTAGACCATTAACCTATCTAATGGGTATGGTAATTAAATGTAAATGGCATTTAAATGAGCCCAAACGTCAGATACTCGACATTTGACATAACAAAAAACTGACAAAACATTTTTTATTGCTTAGATGGGCGGAGGACCTCAAAGCCCACCTGATGCTAAGTGGTTACTGGAACCTATAAATATCTACTAGCTAAATACGCTAAATGTTTTAAAGTCTCAGTATAGTCACAAAGGTTGCCCTCCCTTCAAACGGATCGCATTACTGCTTCACGGCCGAAATAGGCAGGGCATCTACCCGTAAAAGCTCAAAGAGGTCCTTTCACCAGTTATAATTCCTGACAGTATCTGCAGATTGTCTTAGATTACATAAAACAGGTAACAAATATATAATAGCAATAAAGTTTAGTACCTTAATCTCGGTGTTTAATGTTATTCACAATAATTGTCTACTTTGTAGTTTAGCATATTCATTAACGGTAAATAATATTAACAATTAAAAAAAAAATGTTTATTCGTATATTCTCATATCTAATGAACCATTAAAATAATATGGATGTATTTAGATGACAGGTAGACGTATGCCGTGCTTCATATTTTGATCGGTAAAAATTTTATTGGGGTAAAATTATTATGGATACGTAATTGTATATACTGGAAAAGGCTATTGCAACGACAACGCAATCGATTATGTTAATTTTAATTCCTTTAAATTTTGATTTAGTTGTCAAACTCTGAGGGGTTTAAAAAAATCGGAAAGAATATCTCTGTGCTTTGATGTATCGAGTAGTGACAGATTGTTTTATTTCGCTTAATACGCGGTATTTATCGTTGTAATTCTGTCGGTTGGCTTTATTTGATATCAGTATCAACAGTTCGATGTTTTTAATTTAGCTTCAATTAAGTTTATACAATTTAAATAGCTGCAGTTTTTTTTGATCAAATTGTAAACTGTATATCGTTCTCCTGTGAAGGTGCAAAATTGGTGCAAAATAAACTAAAAAAAATCTGTACCTCCCGATATGTATATTACGCGAATGTGTTAGAGTATACATATAAAATATGCTATAAAGCATTTATTTTTGCTCTACTGCGCGATGGTCCGTTATTGCCGTCACGCCTATGAACACCAAGAGCGCGTGTACATTAATTTAAGGCCCCGAAAAGTTATTTGTTATCGTAGATTTCTGAGAATAACGATGTTCGGCGCTTTTCACTGCTGTTATATTTTATATCTTATTTCGTTCGTTTAGACATCTATTACTCACCTGCCATCCGAAGCGAGCCATAGGTATCTACTAACATTAACATTTTGTTGTCATTTTTATTTAGTATAAAGCTAAATAAGATTTTGTTTAGGCTGTGTCGGGTCCAATTAAATATTGCATGAACGTGCAATTTGTATTGTAAGGTTTCGTTCGTTGATTATAAATACGGGATGTTCCTAATTTCAAAGCAATATTTGTTAATAAATTATATTTAAATATTATTTATTTATAATTATGTAACTTTAGATCAGTAACAGCGAGTAACAGACAGCTGTTTGTTATATTTAAAATAGTGGAGATATTACATTGAAACAATCTACGTTCTTCTAAATTTATGCTACGTGATGTGATTTATTATTTAGAAATTTATCTTTCTAGTGTATATTGATACAAAATATCAATATATTTTTATTCTTAAATTAATGTTCATTGCGTACTTTTGAAGTTAATATATGTAAACGTTTAATTTAGCTTTAGGGGACATTAAGTCCTCTTTAGGAATTATGAATGTAGATGTTTCGTATTGTTATTAAACATTAAGCTCAATTATATTGACGTAGGATTACGTTATTATATTTTTTTTTATTATATTTCTTGCGGTTTATAGGTACTTTTGATTAATTATGTTAAAATAAGATAATTTTTTGATGTTATCGTTGTCTTTTACGAATTGTGTTCCCGTGTGCTTCTTAATACAATTAATAAAAAAAATATGTCACGATTGAGTGATTGCAATAACCTTCTTCAGGTCGCTTGATGTTATAATATATTTAATGGCTTGTATCGACCGTAGTATCTAAATTGATTCATGAATAAATATAATAAAAAAACGTAATGAAACTTATTATTATTAAACGTTGTACTACTACTCTTATTATTACAATATTATTTATTATATCAGTCTAATATCCAGAACTGCATGTGAAATACAATTTTCTGTGCCTTTTCCTACTCTACAATATTATTTTACAATAAGGCTGCGCTACATCGTATCGACTAGATTATTTCTGTTTTCCCAATTACCTGAGGGTGAACCAAATATCAAGAATGTTAATTTTAAATGACGGACTCGATGGTTCTGTAGTTAGCTCTCCCGACTTCCGCCGAGGATCGTGGGTTCGATTCCCACATCGGGGCAAATAATGTGTACCTAACAGGTTTGTTTGATCTTTGGGTTGTTATATATTAACAGGGTCTTCCACGATACAATAACGAAATTTTTGTTTGAAATGATCAATAAAATAGCAATATTCACTATGAACATACAATATATGGGAACTATCGAAATTTTAATGGTTATTTTTTATGTATTATGTAAAAAACAACACCCAGAGTTGAAATGTTTCAGTCAGAAAAAATACTTTTTATACCGGCTTCTATTCTCATTTAACACAGCTTCGCACAACAGGGGACTTTATAGGAACGTATTTATAAGCGCTGGGGATCGGGATAAATAAAAATTTACCGGAAAAAAATTAAAACTTCATACCTTAGGGATACATACATTACAATCCATTTACTTTTTCTGCTTCGGTCCAGGTGATCTGTTCGCTGTTTTACTTCGAGTAGATCAGTTTAATAACTACTTTTATGTTATCTCTGTAACGCTATTATAATCGATACTTACGAATAAACATCTGAATTTGATAATAGATGGCGTTGCATTTCTCAGGCGTTCTCGAATTTACTAGTTCATTTGATATTCGTTACTGCTACTCTACGACTGGTGACGTTACTCTTATCGGCGTAAAAGTACATACGTATATATTTGAATTTAAATAAGTGTATGTATCAGTCTCTGGTAATTATAACCCAGGGAAGCCTATGTATGGGCCGGATGACCGTGCCTGATTTGTTGACAGCTATTTTTATTATTATAAGTAAAATATAAACTTCTTGATCTGATTTACATAGTTTATTTAAATTTACTTAGTCTTCATATTGTCGTTAAAGTATGCAATGTGTATAAAGGTCAACATGCGGATATCTATTTGAACACTATTTAGAATTTTCTAAACTGAATTGAGTTGAATTGCATAATTATAAAAGTATAATATACGCTTTTCGAAACTATGAAACAAGCAGTTTTTTTGTGACTGCAGCAGACTATGTAGTTATGTATGTATATTGTCATCAGTATACTCCATGTATTAAAATCGGAAACACTAATTGTGTAATTTTTTTTTCTCTACTGCGGACAGATCTGCGAAATTAAAAGCTGATTTTTACATTGGAGAATGTTATGGGACTATTTCAAGAGGAGTTAAATTTCGATTATATGTTATATATTATATATTTTCTTAACCGAACACACTTAGGTGGAATAGCCTCATAAGCTATCGTCGTATAAGCAGAAAAAGAACACACTATTAGTGTGCTTAGTACGATTTTTTTAACGTTCTCAATATCGTAAAGCTAACTCAAATTTGTATGCAGTTGGAACAGCGCCCCTAACGTAGGGAAACGTTCGAACTCCATACAAATCTGAATTAACTTTTACGTTATCGAGAATATTAAAAAACTCGCTCTAAGCATGTTGATGTTTCAGTTTACATATTTTATGATCCACATTCGTAGTCGTTAAGATTTATTATATAAATGTTTGTGTAATTAAAATTATGAGGATAAAACTATGAAATTTGTGATAAACCCTTAGAGGTTCATAAACCTTATTAAAAATGAAGATTATTTTCTTTTGGCTTGGACCATGAAGCCGCGATAGCGATATGTGAGATGTAGAACCTAATTACATCTGTGGTATATATAAGCCACTGTTTGTTTCGTGATCGTGGTACTTTTTCAATTTTGTTTGCGAAGAGAGATGCTAGATTTTGAAGTCACGTCAACTTTATTTCATGATCGCCATACCCATCAACCACTGGTAATGGAACCACTGTACTCAATCTGTTAATTTTATAAAATAACTTTTACCCTGATATTATAATTCGCCTTAAATTGATTACGTCACATCTCCCGTGGGAAACAATATTTGAATTTGCCCGCTGAGTTTCTCGCCGGATCTTTTCAGCGGGTCGCGATTCCGATCCGGTAGTAGATTCATTCACGATGCAGCTACTTTTGAGTTGTTAGGTCTCCTTCGGAGGCACTCGGGCAACTGTTAGCAAATCTCAACCCTCCGGTTTGCCCATCTGTCCTGGTGAAACTGGAAAGGCCTTCGGGCCACCAGTAAGTCTTCAACCATAATATATATATATATATACATCTTCCTTTTGATATTATCTGAGTGCTATGATATGTTCGTCTTTAAATTAATTTAAAAACATCAGGCAGCTCTGCATTTAGAACGTGTTCACGAATATCGCTAACTAATCACCACCAAGTGGAAAATATACGTCCAAAAGATAAGAGCTTTTTCGTTGTTTTCTTGTGACGGCGCCTTCTAAACAAATTTTGAATCAATTATGTAGGTATTCATAGAAATATTTTCATCAAATCGTCGCATAGAAATCAAATACCACTGATATCAATATGGATATCTCATTTGAAGGTTCTGATATTCAAAATTATAATCAGTATTATGAGTGACTAAATGATACATTAAGCAGCGCAATTTCGAGCAGTCTTGATGCTATTACGGGAGGCAGCGTGGGAACTTATCATCTGCAACCAATCCTCGTTCACCGTACTTATCGATCGTCAAACTGTAAGATACAGTTAATGTTTTCAGCTTTAAAAACCATTAATATACATGATTTGATTGTGTATTGTATCAGTAAAAGAATGTATTAATGGCGTGGCGTAAAAATTGTATTTCACTAATGAGATACCTATCGAAACGGTCGCCGCATAGCTCCATGATATGTTTGCATTACTATGGAAGTTTTAAAGATAGTGACTATAACTGTTCTATTCTATTCTGTTAGCCCACAGACGTCCAATGCAGGACATAGGCCTCAGCCAAGCCTCGTCACAAAGACCGGCCCTGCGCTGCCCGTATCTAGCGGACGCTCGCGAGCCTCACTAAGCCGTCGCTTTATCTTGTGTGAGGCATACCCGCACTACGTTTTTCGGTATGCAGTCGCCACTACAATGCCCCAATGGCCACGTCAACTAATGGTTCAGAAATACAATAATGTGTAGCTACTTGATTTAATAATATAAAATAGCATTGTTTGCGTATCCAATAACCGACTAATGCAAAACTTTAAGTAACTTGCTTTAGTCGGTTCATATAAACATTATGTCGTCAATCTATGTGTAAATTTAAATAAACTATAGCTATATATATAGGTATATGTATAACCACAAAACGAATGATGCTTAACAGGACATTATTATTAAAATTCGATTACGAAGAATACATAAATGTTATATAATAATATAATAGAGTATTACATTTGTGATGCTATTTATTGATGCTATTTTGTGCTATTTATATTGGGACGGCCATCTACCAGATGGACCCATGACCTGGTGAGAATCTCCCGGGTTACGTTGGATGCAGGTGGCAGCGGATCGATCCCACTGGACATGCTTTGGAGAGGCCTGTGTTCAGCAGTGGAGAGTGGATAGGTTGATAATATGTTGCGATGTAAAAATAAAACACGTTCACAAAGTATGTTTTTGAACTAATATCTTTGGCTCCATCGTCTTTGATGTTGATCATCACAGTCGGAAAAACCTAAAAGCAACAAACACCAAAAAGAGACAAACAACCTGGGAGTAAGCGTGATCGATTACTCTTAAGGTTTTTCACTCATCGTGTGGGAACGGCACACGTGGTTTTTTATTCTTCTAAATAAGTGTATTATTTAAAAAAAGTGGAAATGCGTCCTAATCGTGAAATAGATCGTAGTGTTTAATTTTTAATGGTTATGTTAACGATTTTAAGTAGCCTATGAATTTATCTTCCTCTTTTTGTATTATCTCATCAACATCAAAATTGTGGCAAGATTATTGAAATTTACGTGATTACCTTCGCCTTTTCAATTTATTAATCTAATATGTCAAAATACTCTTTAGCAATCTGAATTTTCATTTTGTACATATATATTATGTGGATGTCGACGAGATAGATATAAGTATATATGTATCTCGTCGACACCCTTTTTTTTTTTTTTTTTGGCCAGGGGGAAATCGCCGGACTTCCGCCC
>ASCI01333798.1:0-10363 GCA_002197625.1 Bombyx huttoni
GCATTACTGCTTCACGGTAGAAATAGGCAGGGTGGTGGTACCTATTCATGCGATTCAAAAAAGGTCCTACTAACAGTACACCAGCTGCACTGTAAACCTCGGGCTGCAATGGTAAACCTTAGGTTTCAATTCTTTTGAATATACTACTACTATACTATATACTGTACTATATAAATATTTTGTCGAACAAGAAAGCAAAAGATTAAAAATGGGTAATTAAAGTTTATGACTACCTTAAGATGACAAGCTATTACAAATCAAAACCTTTAGAAATCTTACGTAAAATTGTGAACATGGTGTGCATGTATTGCGAGATTTATGAACGATGAACGCAAGGTCATTTAAATAAAACAATGCTAATATTGTGCAACAATTATTTTTGGGACAGATTTTCAACACTTATTTTGAATTTATTCTGTCATACATATCTTCATATCGGCAGAATATAGAAAGACATCTCATAGATTAGAATATTTTTGCAAAAATAAACATTAGGTAATCTATATTAAGATAGGTAGAACATTAAAAACGGATATAAATTTTCATAACAAGTAAGTCGTTAATTTTACATTTTTCATTACCAGTGCTCTAAAGGATTAAGATTACCATTGACCATAATGTTTTGGAGTAGGCTATTTGTTGCATTAAACTTCTTTTTTATTTATTTATAAATATCATATCCTGTAAATAAAAGTTTGAAAGGGTACGACAATCGACTTTTGTAGCGAGGATAGCCAAATACGAACCGACTCTTGTCTTTGAAGCTATAGATTTGCAATAAATGATCATAAATCACAACCAAGCGGCCCATAGCTCTCGGCTGAGGGCGTGCACGCCAGTTCCTGTTGTTCGACTAATGTACCTTTGTGCGCGCACGCTAAGCTAAGGGTTAGCGTCCGTCATATCCGCTGACCGTCACCAATCGTCTTTACCTTTAAGTTTCTGCTACAAAAAAAATATATTTATGTTTATAAATTCTCTTTACATATATTCATGTAATAATAATAATAATACTAAATTATTATTAAATAAAAGCCTTTATTCAGACGCAAAAGGTATTTACAACTCATAATCTTAACCTAAAGGCTCTGCCGAGTCGATGACATCGACAACTTCATCCGTTTGCCCAACTTTGGCAAAGGCCTCCTCCATTTCTTTCCACTCTACTCGGCTTAAAGCTTTCCTCGTCCAGAGTTTTTCCGCTATCTTCTTTATCTCATCTTCTCACCTCATATATACATGTACATTTCTATCCACTTTACCTTGTTATTTAAAATAAATATGTTGTAATGTCTCGTGAAAAAAAATGTTTTTTTTTAAGTACGATGACTTTTGGCCCGGATGCTTTTCCAGTTTTATTAGGACAAGTAAGCGAGCAAAAGCCTGCCAGCAGGAAAGGGATTTAATAGGAGGATAAAAATTGTATGTGCTTTCCTACGGACCATAAACCACTAGGCGATTTAAAATCATAAACCAACGAACTCATAATGTAGTATTTAGTATAGTAAATGTATCCCGTTTCTGTACTATGATAAAAGGTTAATAAATAGCTTGTCTTATATGTCTATGATTATTGGCAACTCTTATATCTCTTAATAACCCATTTATGTACTATTCGATCGTTTGGGTATAACAAATACATTATTGGAAAAGTTTAGACTAAGTAAATTCTCTTTATTTGAATTTAGAATGTTCATTGAAGTTTAGATTTAATGTTATTTGTTTATGTAAAAGTCTTTAAGATACAAACATTTATTTAGTCACAAATTGTTTTAGTAGTCAGCTTGATTTTTCAATAAACAAGATCAATTGTGATTTTTTTTTATTGGGATCATTGGTAGCATTATAAATGATGATAATGACATAGCACATTTTTATAGCTAATCAACATTTTTTTCAGTGTAAAATAATATATTTTTTACTATAATTAGGCTTATTTACTGGTATCAACTAGTATAGAGTGTTTGTCTATCACAATCTCTATGTTAAACTCATGATTAGTAGTAGCCATAGTTTCAGGTTAGTACTACCACTTCAGTACTACCACCAGCGAATACACAGCTATACGAGTAGGTACGTATACTGTGTCCATTTTTACCACGAACCAGAATGCTGTTTCGGTTTGATGAGTACTATAGAAATATTTTTTTATTATTATTTATTGCAGTGATGGGTGGACGATCTCACAGCCCACCTGATGTTAAGTGGTTCCTGGAGCCCATAGACATCTACAACGTAAATGCGCCACCCACCTTGAGATATAAGTTGTAAGGTCTCAGTATAGTTACAACGGCTACTACACAATTTATTCTTAGATCTTGTGTTTTACGGTAATGTCAGTGGGCTCTGATATATAATTAACACAAGGAGAACCATGAGCCTCTTTATCCCCTCTATGTAATAAAAAAATGTACTATAAGAGGACAAATTAGGAAAGCATGAAATATATTATAAAATCAATTTCAATTTTAATTTTTTATAGAGTTCTTTACAGAGTTGAGTAATTCCTAAATTGTACATTATTTTCTAAAACTGTTAAAAAATTAAGCGATTGATTAATGGTTTATATTGAAGGGACAACAATACAAAGCCGGCCGAATATCGGTATCGCTTGAGCATTGCCCGAGGCCACCACAAAACAATTTATTTCCCAACAAAAAAAACCCACATTATGGTGTACACTTTTCGTACACACCGCCATAGTTTTAATTTTATTCTAAAACAGTGATCTTATCTTATTCCAATAGAAAACATTTAAAAGACAATACTCGACTTTTAATAGATAGATAAAAAACCAGTTTGATTTATTAATCTACGCGATAAACAATAAGCAATTCGATGATTTTAATTAGCCTTTGCTCTTTGCTCGGTTACGTGGATCAATAACATTAAGCAAAGCCACACAGTCTCACTGACTTGTAATTTATAGGTATTTCTAGGATACGCACAACCTATAATTCTCTATATCCACGTAATGGCTTATTATGCATGGAAGTTGCGTTTTAGCTATTTAGTTACACGAATCATTAATCTAGCAGAGCACAATTACTGGTAATTTGTCTTCGTAACTATTAAATTTCACTTTCAAATAAACAAATAATAAAACCCGTAGAGAACTTAGTTCTTTAAAATTCATTCATTTTAGAAACAGACAAATAATGTATTAATGTGTGGATGTTTGGCTTGATCTGAATTTAGTGACATTATCAGGCAAATTCGTTGGAGCATATCCCCCCAAAGGTTCTTCCGACAATTTCCGTCGAAGCCGAGTGGCGGAAGAGCCCACGTAATAGCGTAATTGTGTCTTTGTATGACTGATGACCCCGTCGGCACCTATATTCGAATTCCTAATGTCTCGACATTTAGGGGAGTGTGTTTAGAAGTAAAACTAACGGCTGTGTTTTGTAATTTCTTTATCAATTGTATACATAATTGCCACATTATTTTCGTAACCGATTTGTTCAAATAAATCGTTTTTGTGATAATGCAATGCTTGATAATGCAATGCAAAGCTTTGGCTTTGATATTTTGACATTGCCCGTTACTATTAAAATATTATTAATAATAATTTAAGTTATTAATGTTGTTTGTGATTGAACTATATTATTAGAGGAGGAGGTATCTATTAGAGGTACCTCTTTATTGTGGGAAGTCGTCTGTTTGGATGGGTAAGAAGACTGTTGTGTTGTGAAATAGTAATTGAGTTTAACGTCATGTATTAAGTTAGGTAAAGCGGTTCACTTTGTGATGTCTATAAACCCGGTATTCACTCACCATGAATAGAGTTGGATAGACGTACATATTTACACCATATATAAAACTTTAAACAAAAAAATGAAACCCGCACACATTCATAGTTTACTTTTTTTTTTATTTCTTACATACTTACGGAACGGCTTTTATCTTCTATACTATACATTCACGCAAGAGATTACACATCTCCAAACGCGTGTAAATTACAACATTTTGAACTTTGTTAAGTCATACATGCTTAAAAATTACTAACTTCGAACTGTACCTTCCTAAGTATTACTTGCGGTTAGCGGTCCCTTCACAATGTAATGGAATGTTAATAGCATGAACGAGAACTATGTTTAACTCATAACAAATCACTTCAAAAATGGAATACTATAAACCCGATCACAAATATTTACTACGAACGTTACCTATAATAATTAGTATACAATCCGTGATGTTAAGTTTCTCGTGTGCCATTAAATGGCGAAATCACACTAGTCTCATGAATTATGCAAACGTGCAAAGAAAGGGATATAAAGATGAAACCGTATTTCAGCTTCCGAACTCACAATGAATAATTTAGATTACCAGGGAGTAGGGCTGCCGAGAAAGAATTATATACGTACCTAAATGAAGAAGCTCCGATTATTTATTATATATTTAAGTTATATTTAAGTTATTTTTCTCCTATAAATATTATGACCTAAGTGTGTTTCTATTACTATTATTTTAGCTTTTAGCTTTTGTATTATGAATTTTCTATTGGAAGGTAAACCTGAATTGACACGAGAATATTCGAATTACAAGATTATTGTGAATAAATAGATACCATTTGGGATATCATAATTCTTAATCTCCTTATTTTAAGGACGCGTATACAAAAACTTCAATAGTTTGAGTTAATACTGTGTTGTATCACCATCCCAAATACTGCGAATACAATTTCATAAAGAAAGAAAATCATGGAATCTAATTTGGATTTTCACATCTTATTTGTATACCATCACTTAGCTAGGTTGTTTGTCGAATTCGACTCGAATATACTTGTATATGTAACTTGCAAATACAGTGGTGTTTAAATAGCTAGTAAAGGCACATTGAATGGCAAGTGAGTATTGCAAAGTAGAATAATGACTATTCAAGTGACAATGTAAATCTCACTACGGTGTTGTAATACCGAGTAAAGAGTTCAAGGATTAATGAAAGTGAAAAATATATGCATTTTTTTTTTGGTACCTTCATGGCAGATGAGAATACCGCCCACCTACTGGAGAGTGGTTAATATTGCTCATGGATGCAACAAAATAGACGGTGAGGCAAAACCGACCTGATAATTACCCTTGAGTACTCACGAAACGCTGTGGGCGGAATATTTCAGACTCTGTCGATGGATGCAGCTTTTGTACGATTTCTGATGGTCTGTGGTGCGATAGTAAAATGGAGATGATGATCATGTCCGTAGAATTCTCAAACCATTAGACATAAATTTTGCTGGAAAATTTGGTATAAGTACAAAAATAGATGAGTACCTATTAGATTAATTTGGTAAGTTGACAGAAATACATCAATTTTTCTGCAAAAATTGGCTTAATGCATCTATTGGAATAGTCTGGCCTTATCTCTTCCGGGAAGTGACACAAAGGCGATTAAGGGATTGATCGAAGAATTAACAGCAGCGTTCATTCTGAACACTATACCACCAACCTATATTTACTGTAGTCACAGTAACAGCCTGTGCTGGCAGGTTCCACCACCCAGTCAATTTCTTCTTCTAAGCATTAAGGGATTTATCAATTTAGTTTGTTGCACCAACAAAATGACCATCAATACAAAACATAGACAAATTGATAATAGGTACATGGCAGATGTCACCTCAATTATAGATGCAATCGACAGTGCAATAATTGACAACATCATGAAATTATAAAAGTTAAAATGCAATGAATAATTCAAGACAAATGGAATAGCACTTACACACCACCACCACCAAGAATGGGATAAGTCTTAAGTTAGAAGAATGGGATAGTCTTAAGTTAGACAGTTAAGACTTCTATTAAATGTCAATGTGGGTTTCAGCATTCCAATTTTTACGGTCCTGCAAGTAGAATAGGTAAATGCTCATATACGTGCATAAATTGTTTTGTTAAGTTCCAATAATTTCCGGAGAGAACCTTATCGTGAGTGATACGCGGGAACGAGTGATATATGAGATTGGATCATTTCGTTTCGTATCAATATTATTCAGATGAAAATTGTATTTCTGTTTATTACTCATCGACCTTTTTTCGGGTTAGCTGGTATTTTTCGTTTATTTTGTATTCATCGGAACGCACAGGGGTGTTAAAGGAGTTCTTTGTTTAATTATAAAATATTTTCCCTGGAATTTCGACTGGATTATGATTGATTAATTTCACAGTGCCAGAAGAATTTATAGTTTAACAGGCGACATTTGATAGTTTTACAATTTAACTGGCCGGTCGGGTAAATGTTGTCACATCCAGAAAATAATAAGAGATCTTAAAACTTGACTACAGCGCCACCTACCGGGTCTAACATTGAATATCAACCATTCATCGACCTGTTCAAGTACAATTATAAGAAAATAATCATCAAAACTCAACCAGTTGTTTAATAGATACCTAACAAATATACATGAGGAAAATAGAAATGTCTATATTTAAATATAAATGTATATACTCGTACATATGTATAATCATTGTATACCTATAAATGTATAAATTCACAAACGATGTCCAGCAATTAGCAAAATACATTATGTAACAATATAAGAAACCCGATATAATATCGTAACTCTTAACCTTCCGAAACTAATTAGTTCATTTATATAAATGCCGTATGAATGATTCGTGTTATTATAATACGGCATGACGGCTTTAATTCTAAAATAGGCAAGTGACTGGTGCGAACACACATGTCCAAACACCACCCAAAAAAAACTAAAATAAAATTTTTATTCCTTGACTAAGTAGAACAATAACACTTTATCAGTATATTTGAGATATAATCTTTTAGGTGAATAACCGGTTTTGGAACCGAAACCGACAGTGATGTCACTCATAGCTATTTGACCCGTGTAATAAGATTGAACGCGCATATCTTTATATCAGCATGTGTTTTCACTTCACAATTACGTCGGTGACGCAGGAGACCACCCGCTGACGACGCGCGATAGGATCACGGGCGTCAGGTGTTGGGGCATAGGTTACTAGCACCGCCATTAATACAGTTCGACATTTAAACAATGGGCCTGAAACTAAATTTTATTCAAAATAACAGAAAATCCAACGATATCTCAGACAGTCATCGAGGAAACTGAATATCTTAGGGTTTTTATTATATTCACCTACCGCCGTAAGGAAGATAAAATTTTCATTGATTATCGGAGTTCATATAAAACGCACGAATGCGGCCGCTCACCTTGAGGCAATAAGACCTAAAGTCAATTGGATTGAAATAACGATTGTTCAATCAATCAGACCGAAATGAATGATTTCGTTGATGTACAAACATGTGGTACTAAATCACGCGGACTTGCAACACCTTTGAAGATCCCCCCGAAGATAACATCACTACGGGCGAATGATTAGGAATGAGTTTTATTATTAGTGCTATTAACGGTGGCACGAAAAGCCATCGCGTACCGTATTTTGACACATTTTTATTTTTATTTAAAAGAAATAGGCAGAGTGGCAGTAGCGGTACCTGCCCATGCGGACTCACAAAAGGCCCTACCTCCAGTAATTACATAAATTAACATTTTGCGGGTTTCATTTTTATAGTACGATGCTATTCCTTCACCGTGGATATCATTCGTGAACATTTGTTAAGTGCGTATTTCATTAGAAAAATTGGTACCCGCCTGCGGTATTTGAACACCGGTTCATCGCTACAGACGAATGCACCAGGCGTCTTATCCTTTAGGCCACGACTACTTCAAACCTATAGTTTGTTCGTGTAATTAATCCTCGACCTTCAACCACAACACTATTATTAATACTTGGAAGGAAACGAGCAGCTAACACCAATCCCCAAAACTTAAAGTATAAGCCTTTACAAATTATAGCTCGATATGAAACGATAAAGTGTAATTAATACAAATTGCTGTGGGCTTTAAATGGCTGTCAAAGAGACCGCGGGTCGGGATTAATGTTAGATAAGTGATTGGCCGGTTATCGCGAAACTTTCTCACGATAGATGTTGCGATATGGCCGGTGCTTTCGGCCCTAAGGCGGTATATTCCAGTGTAGGGGGCTTCTAATAAAATATTATGGTCCCGTAAGTAGGTAAAGATAAGACGTAGCAAATATTTTATTTGATTAAATTTGTTCGAGATAACAAAGGGATTCTTTATGACGCACTTATACAACAGTTATAGTACTCGTTTTCTTGTTCCTTTATATAAACCGAGGAGATGAGGGACAAATACAATAGCGATATTTCTAGAAACTCTAAATTTGTTGTTTGTAAGAAATATTGTTAAGATCATGTAATCTACGATTATTATAAGATTATAATATTTGTTATGTTCTAATATTATTTGTATAGAAGTTACTTTTATTTTAAAATAATTAATAGAACAGCCCGTTTTCAATGCTATCACGACTTTTTCTTGCGTTGTAACATAGCAGGAAGCAGGAATAATTGCACAAAATTAAGAGCCGCACTGGGACCCCGAGGTACAGTACTCAGATTCATTGACCACTATAACGGCGACACAATCGCGAATATCGGGTCAATAATAAATTATGTTATAATCTGAAATACCTTTTATTCGGAATTTGTAAATCTAAACGAAGACTTAATTAATGATCTATAACGTTGATGTTATATCGTACATAAATGACAATGATCACAAGCAATTATTCAAATGTTCATAAAATTTTATCATTAGTTTCTCCTCAGAGTTTTTTCATAAAAATTATTACTCATGTGATTCAACAACTTAACACTATTTTTATTTACATTATAATATCATAGGATCAATTGGATTGGATTATCTATACTTCTCAGTTCGGTGCGCGTACAATTGGATTTTAATTACATGAAAAAGGGCCCATGTCCTTTCATAGGGAAAAAATAACTAAAATATAATGTATTTCGTAGATTGGATGTTTTTTTTTCAAATCCTGTTAATATATTGAAACAGATGGCCGAAATAGAAAGTTTATTCGTAGAAATGTTATGTAAATATTCTTTGTGTAAATATTTGGGCAATAGCTGGTTAGAAGTTACGCTTGCTTTAGTTGCTTTTAAATGTACTATTGACTTTGGAAGCCATTTTTGAAAGATACGAAACTGAAGATAAAAGCAAGCATAAAGTTAATCACCAAATCATATGGTCGTTTACTTACTTATTGTCATTTTAAATTCAATTTCGATTCTATCATTATTATTTTTAGCTAGTACTTTGTGTCTGCTTGTTCATTATAGTATTAACTGTGGAAATTTGAATTTATGTTGAAAATAATAGATACATTCAAGATACGACGTAGAATAGTATAATAATTAGCATATCAATTGCATATATAACAAACCCAAGATATAATAAATTTAATGGAGAATTTAACAAATTCATCCGAAATCCGGGAATCCTGAATTGATTACAAAGGCGAATCCTCTAGCTCCCTAGGGCTGTACGAACCTAAAATAGAAACCTAAAAAACTTTATTATTAACCGACATGTTTTGAACCCACAAGACAAGATTCGATATCATCGTCCTCCCCATTTCTACCGCGTACCAATACCAAAATTGGAGAATGAAGTGCTTTCTTAAAATGAATGGCGATATTTATGTTATGATTTTCATGTAGGCTTGTAAACAAGGCGAGGAGTCAGTACTGCTTTCATTAACTGTGATAATTGTTAGTCTATTTTTCTTTCATTTCTTCTAAAAATATATAGACAAACAACCACTGAAGTTAATTAAATAATATGGTCAATAATTAATTTAAGCGCCTCGTTGGTCGACTTGTTAGTGATACTGATTAAGCTTTTATCCGATTTAGATACACGGTCGGAATCAGTATCTTTGTGAAAGATATTTTATACTTGTGGTGTGAGTTGCTCTTGTTTCGTATGTGTTACAGGCGGGGTACAGGTCAGGAAAAAAATATAGTCTAAAGTAGTTAAATCGAATCGAATTTATAGCACTTATATTATTTTTATCATTCGTATCAACATATCTCCAACGTATTGTATTATGTATAATTCTTTCTTAATGTAATCTATTCGTTTAACATCCAAACCAAAACGGTTTGTATGTTTGATTTTTGTTAAAGCTACACTGATTGTAATATTTATTAATTTAAATATATACGAACGAACGATATAAATAAAAACGAACATATTTTATCTTGTGTCTTGATACAAACCAGACTGCGTCTATAATAAATGAAACATTATTAGAATTTTGAGGTATGCCCTCATCGTTGGTAAAATAATGTAACTATGTAATTAAGTACGTTTATATTTCCCTCGGTTTTTATTTTGTTGTACTGATGGGCGGACGAGTTCACAGCCCACCTGATGTTTAGTGGTTACTGAAGCCAGTGGGCTCCAGTAACCACTTAACATCAGGTGGGCTGTGAGTTCGTCCACCCATCA
>KZ246755.1:1286-13014 GCA_002197625.1 Bombyx huttoni
GGACTAGTTGTTGGAGGGTGGTCAACGCTAGCCATCGACTTTGATATCAACATGAAAGGTACCTTAGAACTTTGATCTCTTCGTAAGTCTCGTTTCAGAGAGACGTGCTATGTTCATGATTAAAACAACACCATATCAAATTTGAAATCAAAACATGTTAGCAAGTTCATTTATCTTCAATTATCGCAACAATTTAATGTGTCAGAATGGTAAATAACAAAACCGCAACGAACTACAGAATGCAGCGTTTCTCTCTTATTAGAGCTAATTTCAGATAGGATATCCTTTTTAGTTTTCCTTAAAGCGATGGCAAAGAGACCAAAACCGTTTTTGTTATGGCAGCGGACAGTTGATTTAAAGTGAAACACGAAACGCTTACATTGTTTGAGGCTTAGAACTTGACCCTCGTTAAACAGAACATATCCATTTGAGAACTTAAATCTCGCGGACGTATTGTGTTAACACAAAAAAGGACACGTATTTGAGAAACATGAACCATGATTTTGTAAGTATCCGCTCCTGTGTAACTTGTTTTTTAAATTAAGATGTACCTGGAACACAATAGCTTCTCTCTTAATTTTAGAAAAGTCCTTGAAAATAGTGTCAACAATTTCGAGAAATTTCTCCCGCTGAAGAAAACTAGGCCCGTCTTTCTCGAAATAATCCAGGAAGTCGTACAGCAAAAAATATGTCCCTGAAAGAAAACAAAAACAATTGTAATTTTCCGGGCTAAGTTAAGGTTGGGGTTCTATAGGTAGATTGATTTAATTTTCTTTAATTCTATGGTTGGGTATTTTATGGTTTTCATATTTGCCTGTTTTTGTCATTATTCTACAATTTGTCTTTAAGACTGTCATAATATACTTACATAACAACTCTCATTTTAAAACAGTCTTCCGTATGTTAGTTTAACCGAATATACATAATTAAGTAAAGAGAATATGTGTTCAGCAGTCCTGAGGTAAGCATGTTGTATGTTGAAGTTTAACCCTACTCATTATTAAAACATTGTAGTACACTTTACCGTAAGCCATGTTTCAAAGAGGCAGCGGCCATAATTTTGTATAATTCATTAAAAATGAGCAAGTGGTCAAGCGAAAATCGTCTGGGCCTATTATTATTTGAGAGGAGCTTGTTATTTTATATATGTATTTTGTAAACTTCGAAACAGTCAGGTAGGTTTTTTTTTCATTCCAAATTACTAGAGAAAATATGTTAATACATGTTAATACCTAATGGTATCTTGATCTTGGTTGTCAGGTAATTTTTCTATAATTTTAAATATTGACCTTTGTTGCATTTTATGATTCAAAAGTACTTCTTTGAAACGTTAAACAACGTCAAATACGAGTGGGTGCTGTTAATGAACTACAATTGGCAAAACACATTGTTAAAGGTAACGAACGGAAAATACTGTTAGCTAGTTCTAGTTACGAAAAGAACAAAGGTGAATTATACATTTCAATGGAGCCAATTATACATTTCAATTTGTGGTGAGTAAGAAATCAGACATGTTATTCATTTAAAAGGTTTAAAAATATCCCTTTGGCTTAGCAACTCGTAGAATTGATTGAAATTTGTGGAAAATGACGGGTAAGAACTCTATATTAATTTAACATTTGTTATCAATATTTAATGTGATGGAAACTTTTAATTTTATTATCACTTAGTTGTAATAGTCAGAAGAACATTTTGTGTGAATTTCAAAATGGCAACCTTTTTTCCCTACCTATTCGCTGGTAGTCCAGACTATTTTAGCTACCCTATAGCTAGAAGGTACCTCACGGGGCATAACCTAATAGAATTACGCAAAATAACAAAACGGAATACCCCACATTTGACGTAGTTGAGATAGGATGTCAATTAATTCTAGGTTGACTAAGCTCATTGAATCTAAATATATTAGAAGCTTGCCGTAGTAACCTTAGCTGTTGTAGTTAATAATTATTTTCGTAAAGTGTTTATTTTTTAAGTACTTTATTTATAGACTAAACGAGTGAACGAGCACTTTACATTGTGTTTTATTTTTATAACAAAGCCTTGATTATTAAAGCCCGTAGACATCACAACATGAATACTACCACTCACACCTGAGAATAAGACCTCCATTTAAGAGTTGAGACCTATGTCTCACGTGCTTAAAAATATGGCTGGACACCGTTCATACCGAGATGCATTCCTGTTTCGCTGCAGATAAAAAATTGTGAGAGCTTTATTTTTTGTTATTGTAACGGAAAAATTGTGATATAACACAATAGTTCCAAAATGAAACGTAAAATTGTGTTTTAATTGTTCTTGTCCCTTTTCCGGTAGCAACAGCTCAAAAAAATTACATCACACCTTGCTTCTGAATAAGAGAGTGACGTTGGACTATAATGTACAAATACTATGTGATCCATTAATTCCACTAATCGATTAATTGTACCAGTCACATAAAAATAGCAATAATTATAACGATAGCTTTTTAGCTATTCTTGATTATTTATTTTAAATTCAATTTATTGAAGCATTCAATTCATATATTAGGGAGTTTTAAAAAATTATACAAATATTATATTGGACTATTCTTTTTCGTATTTCACTTCAGATCATATATAAAAAACAAAAAGTTTCCCAGAACGCGAATCACAAATATCTACGAGTATTTTTTTTAGCCGGGAAGCTAAGGTATAAAATCATGATCAAGTACCACTAGACCATTATAACGCCAAACCTCATTACACAGTACTGTTGTATTGTGTTGTGCTTATGGTTTTTATTTTAATTAAATTTGAAGACGATTTACACCTCCTGTGCACTATTTTACCTGATGTTAAGTAGATTTAATATAAAGGGCTTATTAATTCAAATTTATGTTGATCATGCTCAGTATCAATGGCTCATTTCGAAATGCGCAGTCTATCTGCGTGACATTGTCCAGGGAGTGTTAGGGTCGGTGTCTAGTTGTAACGACCTTTACAATTCTTAGAATAAATTTACCCATCGATTTAAAATAAAAGTTAGTAACAACTTCGAATCGTTCGGTGGTAATGCAGTAAATAATCAAGCCAATATTCAACAATACAAATATTTGTAGGAGTAAATGAGCGCAACTGTATTGCTTTTAATTAATTTGTAACGTTGGATTAATTAAAGATTTTACTACGCAGCTTTTGCTGAGAGGCTACCCTTATTGTTGCTATGTGCATATCTTGGGAAATAAGAGGGATGATTCAAGAAAATAATGTATCTTTTAAATTTAAATTTCTCATGAATTTATATATTTTTATTGCTTAGTTGGTTGGACGAGCTGACAGCCTACCTAGTGTTAAGTGGTTACTGGAGCCCACAGGTATCTACAACATAAATGTATCAGGTCAAATTTCATATAAGTTAGTCTCAGTATAGTTACAATGACTGTTTCAACTTTCAAACTGAAACGCATTACTGCTTCATGACATAAACAGGCAAGGTAGTGGTACCTACCCGTGGAGACTCACAGGAGGGGTTCTACCATCAGTAATTACGCAAATTATAATTTTGCGAGCGATTTATATTATACGGTATTATTCCTTCATCGTTGTAGTCAGTTGTGAACATTTGTGAAGTACGTATTTCATCAGAAAAATTGGTATCCACCTGCCGAATTCGAACACCGGTGCATCGCTAGATACGAATGCACTGGTCATCATATCCTTAGGCCACAACGACTTGCAAAGTTAGGTGAGCAAAAAATTTGTGTCTTATTAAAGTGTAGGTCTACACCGAAATTATTTAGGCCCAATAATTTCAAGTAATTAATTAGTCATCTTATATTGCCGCTGCACAATAGAACACTCCTACACTCGACATTCAAAACAAACAAACCAATAATATGTACAAAGCCGCCATGAGCGTCCAGTAACAATAACGTTAGGTATATACATCTAGCATACCGTGAGACTAGATATCGTTCTGAGTATCCCTATAGTGTCTTTTTGAATACAAGTAGAATATTGGATTACGTCTTCAGCATAAATAGGTTTATATTTTACTCAGAGATGAAAGTATATGTATTTTTGTATAAGGGAATTTCACTTCTGCCTGTCCGATTTGTTAGTTTACAAATTATGAATAAAGAATACAGTTGAAATAAAAAAATATATACAATACTGCCTGATAATATCATCTTATCCGTAATAGAAGCAATTATTTACGCTCTCAAGGAATTGCTTTTGAAAATTTAGATTTATTCAAATGGAAATCAGCACTTCTTATCATCATAAATGGCAAAAAAGGTTTGATCAAGATTTTTAAATGCAGCATTACAATCTCCCTTCTGAATCCTATTAAATATACGAGAGATGAAGTGACTGTGGCGATAGCCATCATACTAAAACAAAAACAAAAAGATATTTGACAGATGCCTGAATCTCGCTTACGACATTTTCAAGACAAGCTTGCAATTCCAAACAACAACATTCGGACCGTCGGTCCACCCAGCAATATCACCCGCTCGGTGGAAGATCTTCCTTTTCGGCGTTATACCTCCAAATAGACAAGTGCGCATTTTATATTCTTTGTACGCTTATAGCGGCCCATCATCTCAAGCAGTTATTTGTTTTAATATTTGATAAATTAATCCTAACCAAAAAATATTAACTAATAACGTTTATGTTTTAGTTTTTTTAGTCTAACACTGAATTTGCACATTCTTTATAGAAGCTTATTTTCTCGAAAGGATTCACAAAAGGATTTAAAGTCTTCTAAAATATTCTCAGTATATTGAACATTTTATTTTTTCAACAAGTTTTCTTATGTAACTGAAGTTGACTGTGGAGAGGGGTGCGTAGCAACAGTCAGACCCGAGGTGGTGTGTGGGGAGCGGGGCGTAGGGAGCTTCGAGCTACGTGGGCGAGTCTGTAGTACCTTGTAGTACGACTAAAATCTACAGCGTGTTATTGTTGTGTCTACATAGATTTGCGCATGCGCGCCACCCGCCGCTCGTGGATCGCCTAGACACAAATGACCTCGAAGCTGACTATTGATATTGATAGGACGGACTCGAAGAAATTTTACACCCAGCATAATACATAAAACTACACTACTATTTAGCCTCTTAAGACATCGTTTAATCGATTTAGTTAATTTAGAAAAATCTTACCTTCGTCTTGGTTACTACCAAGTAGCACTTCAGTATTATGAAAACTCCCTTCTTTCATCATGGTGTCAGGATCTTTTGGCAAAAAAATACCATCAACTGTAGGTGCTGATGGAAAGCCCAAAATTCCAGTATAAGAATTCCATTGCTGAACAGAAATCGTCTTAGCGTCAACTCCGCGCATGCAATCCATTACGAGACTAGGATCCTTGGCTAAAAGACTACTGTTGCAGTTACAGTCATCAATTAATACTTTCCCAATATCTTGAGCTCTTTCTCCAGTCATCCAACTCCAAGGCGCGTTCAACGTTCCTGATTGCAATATGCCTCTTTTAAACAGTCCTTTCATTTCAGGTGACAGCATATGGAGGCTTACACTACCGCCACCGGCAGATTCTCCGAACAGCGTTATGAGTTCGGGATCTCCTCCAAAAGCACGAGCGTTTTCTTTTATCCAACGAATAGCAAGTTGTTGATCCCATAAACCCATATTTCCAGGAGCTTCCTCACTTCCCGGAGAAAAATATTTATTCAGATATAAAAATCCAAATGCACCAACCCTGTATTGCATAGAAGCCACTATTACGTCGCTTGTAGATGCCATTATATCTGCTTTATATAGGTCAAGAGTAGCCGTGCCACTCATGTAGCCACCGCCGTAAATCCACACAAGAATCGGCACTTTAGGTCTTTCAGCGAGCGGTTTGTCTTGATGGTGACGAACTCGTAAGTGTTGGGGTACCCAAATATTCAAATAAAGGCAATCTTCTGATATATTAGTATTTGGATTCCACATTTCTTCTCCTTCGAAACCTGGGAAATACTCGTAGCGCTCTTGATAACAGCTGTTTGGCATTAAGATTGCTTCGAGCACGCCATGCCATGGCTCGATTGGTACCGGTTTACGGAATCTCAGGGGTCCTAATGGAGGTTTTGCAAACGGGATACCCGTAAAAATGTGTACTTCGCGTCCCATTACAGTTTTTGCGTATCCTTTGATGAGACCACTCTTTGTTTCGACAATAAGTGGATCGCTGTGGATATTTTTTGGTATAGGACTTGTCGTTGGTGTAGTTTGTGTGGTAGACGTTGTGGTATCATGGTGATTGGCCCATGATCGCGCAAAAGTACTGGATATGAATAAGCATAAAAGAAGCTTAGTGAATATAATCTTGCCGTAGTTGATCATAGTGATTCTGATTGGCACTTCGCATTCAATGAGAAGTATAGAAATACAATCTGAAGTAGTCTGCGAGTTTTATTAAGTACTCGTTGTAACACATTTCTAGATTAGTTTTTTTAATATTGATACTGCGATACCTGGAACAAAGAAAAATTATGAATTAAAAAGTCATGGATTATTTATTGTGTTGTTTTATAAGGTATATTGGATTTCAAATAAAGAGCTATGAATATGAAATTAATTAAGTTTTCATGAACTGGAAATTTACTGTAACCGAAGCCAAAACAGAATAATCTACTACCTTAATACCTAAATAGGAAAATAATACTTATTTGCTCAACGAATCGTAAATGATATTCGTTTATCATGAGGCGACAATTAAAAAACCAAGTTGGGGGAAGTAACGCTTTCATGACCACACATCTGGTCACCCGGCTTAAGTATTAATTGGGTCAGGTGTTTTAAACGTACACCATGTCGAAACACAATTTTAAAATGAGCCTATCTGCCACTTTGTTTCATTTATGAGATAGGTCCCAAATACCCAGAGCTACTCACATAGATAAAGTAAGGGATTTCAAAACATATTCAAGCGTATTATTATGTACAAAATATTGTTTGTAGACTAAGTGGATTTGTTAGACCGTTGAAATTTAGCATTAAATCACAAGTAACGTTGAGAAAGTTTTATATCCTTCAGAACTAAAGTTAAATTTCGTAGAGTTCGCGTTACCATTTTTTTTAAAGAAAAATTTCTTTATATTATTGAATTCTGCTCTTCAATTGAGATTATTAAATAAACATAACCAAAATAGTGATGAAATTTCTGTATTTTATAAATTTTTTGGTGTGTTGAATAAAGTACAATAGTTGTAATTCAGACACAACTGAGAATTCCAAAAGCAACATTTATATTTTGTCAACCTCAACATAGTCCAAGGGCTAGCCCACGATCACTATTCAGCTATACCACTAAAAATCACGTACACCGAAATTGTAAGTTATCTCTTAATTGAAATATAAAAATACATTCACATTTGCTGACGTTGAAATGGTAAGTCAATCACAATCAAATCATCAGGTAGTTAGCGGAGTAGAGTGGATCGTGCGTGGGTAATAACCATCCAATGGATTAACAGTTTAAGGATGTCAAACTTTAAACAAACTTTAAACTTTGTTTGTGAAATTTAATACATTTTGCTGTCAATCTTGTTTTTATGCTTATAATGCAAGTATTTTCACAATTCAATTTGGATCAACTTTAGAAAATGGTTACGGTATATCAGTCTGAACAAATTTAACTTCAATTTCGCTTGTAACATTTAGTTAGTCAATATTATACGTACTGAGTGACCAATCCTTATTCTTTATAGCGATCATTATTTGAAATAACCCTCAGAGATATGAATTGATGGTAGAACTGTCAACTATCTGGTGAACAAATTTGAAATTTATTACAAGAACGAGAACCTTCTACATATCTTAAGATAAAAAAAATATCATTAAAATTATTCCATATTATAATATTGGCTATATGTACTTTATTATTTGCAACGAAAAAGAAGACAAACGTCAGTAAATAACTAGTTTAGCAAATTATATTTTTTCGTTGTATATTTCTGTATAAATATATGATATATCAGCATAAACATACTCATAAAGTGAAGTAATAAATTTAATGAATGGTAAACAATTCACTTTTAATGAATGAATAAATGAATTTCACTTTAATGAATGGTAAACTTTATACGAATGGTAAACAATTATTTAGCCAGTTGCCAGTAATTATTTAGGAGAAAAAAGGTGAACTTTAAACAAATACACATCATGCATAATGTTGCATAATATCAAACCTCGTTTGTCGTTCGCGAAAACCAGTCTCTCCAGGGAGGAGTACCCCTTCTAAAATTGCTTACCTTTACACTGTAATCTGTATGCAGAATGTCGTGTCTTCTAACGAAGTCCGAGACCCTGTAACGTCCCGTCGGGATACAAGTTATGTTCCTAAGTTATGTCGCGCAGTTAAATATTCGTGTTCCCCCTGGGTTGCAAACTGAGACCTCTTGTACCTCAAGAGGTCCTTGTTATTAGACTATTAAATGTTGAGTGGACAATCAATCTTCATAGTCGAGAACGTTTGATATATCTATTGATAATCAATTTTGATTTAACGGCTATTAGTATATAATAAAATATAGTATTATATAGATATATAATCCGGGAACAATTCAGTGTTTAATTACTGTTTTACTAAGCTTAATTACGCTTTATACCAAGTTCGAATGTTTTTCATTCAAGACCTACCATTAAGCTCCTCAATAGATTATGATGAAATTTTTGTGGGTTTGAGTCGGTCTCTACGATTTACTCTAACAATTACAGATACTAGGTACACGCTACCGTTAAAATTGAGAACTTTTTAATTTTTTATGGAATGACAACTACTACTAAGGCAGCTAATTTAATTTAATTTTATATCAACGATCGATCATTTAATAAAACCTTTGAACTAAAACATAAAGCAGAAAACATTTCATTCTAAAAAAATTCTAGTTTATAAGTTTTGAAATGATAGGTCCTACTACCAAACTTGACTGGATAGTTTACTCTTTAAATATTCTTTTAGGAACAATGAGCGTAATATTCCTAATTAATTGTTTTAAAACGTAATGTCATAAGGTTGTTTTTATTAGTTAAAGATAATATAACAATGTAAATTAATTCAAAATCAAACAATCGGCCATTGCATTGGATCAATAAAACGTTCTTTAAAAAAACAATATTTTTTCATAAAAATAATATCTTCTAACGAGATTCTCGAAGTAGTCCTCTACAAATCTCGAATATTTAATCAATATTAAAATGTTTTATTCAGTGGGTCCGTGGGGTTTGTGTATACAAGAGTAAATAAAGGAAATAATTCTGCTCATAAATGACGACAACAGAAGCTTAGAAACAATAACAAAAACCTGAATATATTTTCAACAACTATTAATTGAGTTGCTAATTATTCAACTGTATCCGTCAGTTGTCTATCTCTTTTTCGGAGATTTGAAATAAAAACTGTAACCAATATATATATATATTATATAATATATATAAAAACAAAGCAAAAAGTAAAATAAATTCTATACGCCTGTCACGAATTTCAATTAGTAAACGATTTTTTTTATTGTCCCTGGAGGCGTACGGGCGTACGGCTCACTAGACGATGAGAGGTTACCATTGCCAATGGACTTCAGTAATCCCAGGGGCAGAACCAAGCCTCTGCCTACCGAAATGCCTAAATGACCGCCACAACCCTATCGCCACACCGCCACAACATCAACGAACATTGATGATATTAATAATGTCATTGATAAATGTCTAAATTACCTATTAACTAATGGCACTGTTATCAATCTACCGTTTTCAATTAAAACATATTGAACTATATTGAGTGAACTACCTCGAAAAACCAATCTGACGGTTTCGCATTTGTTCGAAGAATTTTTTTACAAATTATTTTGTTTTAATGAAGCGGCAGTCAAATTTAATTTATTAGATAAGCACAAGCCGGTTTGTCTTACCCGTGTGGCACCTGCCTTAGTAGGGAAAGAGACGGTAGGGTGCGGGAGGCGACGAAGAGGCCGGCGCGCGCCGCTCGATAAATCGATGTGGGTAATACAATGCTATGCGGTAAGACGGCCTTGAGCACCTGCAAACTGCAGGACACACCCCCTTTCAATTGCCAAGTTCATTGCCAACGAGCGCTTAACCACAGCACTAGCAAATGCACAATATTAAGAAAATTTATATTTTGGTACCGAAACTATTTGTCCATATTCTTTTCATCAAAAAACATACAAAAATATACATACACTTAAGGTTATACAGGCTTGTTATAAATTAAGTATTAATTCAAACTATAGGTATATTAAGTTTTTTCAGTCAATACCGGTGAATTTTTAAAACAGTAAACCATTGTTCAATATATTTCTAATTCATTAAAATCATTAAAAAATATGCGTCGATCATTTCGTAGAGATTTCATAAAAGATACGTTATGTATGTATACGTAGTACGAAAATTAATTTGCCCTTGAACTTTGCTAGGCAGAGACATTTATTTCACATACCGGTGTGGCACGACTAAAGATTTGCGAACCGTAGCCAATCCTAGCATGTTTCATATAAATTTGGTAGCCTATAGTTTTTCCTATATTTTATTAAAAATAAAACATCATAGGAAGTTTTGTTAAAATGTGCTTAGTCACATAGGGATGTCCTGTTATATATATTGTAAATATATATTCATCGTATGTATGTCCTTTAATAATGTACGCCGTGGGTTGGCCTACCCTAATAAGCCACTAAATACTGATAACAATTGTACACCGCAATAATATGATATATATTTTTGGGAAATTCTTAGAAGCTTTATTTCTTCTTCTTCTTCTTCTTTCTTTACCGTATCGCTCACTAGGAGCGATAGCGAAGTTTTCATTTCCATTCTCTTCTATCAGCCGTCATGTCAAGACTTACTCCTCTCTCTCTCATATCATCATTGACATCCTCCATCCATGTCTTCTTCGGTCGGCCTCTCTTCTCCCCCTATCTTGCACTATCATTTTCAGACATCTGCTAGCCACATCTATCTTCTCTCCACGCATCACATTTCCATATCACATTGACCTTCTGCTCTTTAATTTGTTAATCATTAGAATTTCTAAATAAAAACTATATAATTCTATATAAAACAGTTGCCTGACCGAGATCGCTTTTACTCATAATATATTTTACAATTATAATAGCAAAAAAAAACACTTTTATTAAATATTGTCTCTTTTACTTCTATCAAAACAATCATAGATCTAAATAGCACCATTACATTCAAACTCAAGTAAACAGGCACTCACTAAAAAATAATTAGCTTGAAATAAGTTACAGTGTAATTGCTGTACTGGGCGATCAGGGCGATGAAGTGGCCTTTTTAGTAACATTAAATTTATAATAAACGTGATATATTCAAACGAAAGCCTAAATGGTTTTTTTTTAAATCATGCACTCTATCTACAACAGCATTATTTGGTAACTGAGGATTTGGGTCTCCAAGTACACTCGTATCGAGAGATACTGCGACTTTGCCAGTGATCTAATCCCGCAAGCAAGTCCGATTGTTTGTATACGTACGTACGTAATACGTAATTACATATTATGTTCACGAATGACTTTCACGGTGGAGGAGCCACTAAAATTATAATTTGTGTGGGTGCGGGAATTTACTTTGTTAATGTCTATGGATTTCAGTGAGCACTTACTACTTGAGCGACAAATTTTTCCAACCGTCTACGTTATGTGCCGGTGACCTACCCAGAAGGCGGTATATCGGGTATCGACCCCGCAAGCCGGTTTTGGCCCAGCGAGACCACCCAGGCATCTTAACGG
>ASCI01333878.1:0-10272 GCA_002197625.1 Bombyx huttoni
TAACTATACCGAGACCTTACAACTTATGTGTCAAGGTGGGTGGCGCATTTAGATTGTAGATGTCTAAGGGCTCCAGTAACTATTTAAACGCCGGTGGCCTATGAGGTCGTCCACTCATCTACGCACTAAAAAAACATCATTTAATAGGTAAAGTAACTGATCGATTATTTTATTAATCTCATAACATATTTCTCATTAAGCTACTGTCTCATTCAAGGTTAATATTCAATAAGTAATTAATAATAACCTAAAAAGGCCGACAACTCATATAAACGAAGACACAACGAATACAAATAATAGTGTAGATACATTTGAATTTTCGAGGGTCTAAAGGTGGGTGTAAAAATTCACATAATGATCGCTGCGGTTCCGCTGAGTACTTAATATCAATTGAACCGTGAGATTGTTCACCCAGCTACGAAATAAAAAATACCAGCGCTGTTCATACTTAGATGAATCTAGAAGTCATGTGCCGTCTACACTTCGTGCTTCCTGTCTTAACAGTTTTCCACATTCCCTCTCGGATCGCTTCCTTTAGGTAGTTTCCGAAGAATTAAATGCTTTGCTGGAAGCTATTACAGTAAATTTATTTCACACATTAATATACAGCGTACCGATCTGCCGACTACTGACTACTGTAAAATGACATTTGTTATTAGTAGAAGAATACTGGTGTCTGTGAGTGACTAGTTTCTTAAACTATAAAGATAAGATTATTAGTTTTATTAATTAAGCTTGGAGCTAGCTCGGGTCAGTACCAGCTTCATATTTGTGGAGCGCAAGAAACAATTCTTTAAGTCTAAGCGTAGCCTTTATGTCTAATGGAACGGTAATCACCTAATACAAATTCGAATTTGACCCGGCTTACTTATCTAGGCAAAAATCAACCAGTCAATAACAGAATCTAAGAAAAAAAGGAAACTATTCTAAGGCTCTTCTTAGGTCACTTCCATTAAATATAGATTAGTGTTCCGGTCTTCGGAATAGCCAGATCGGTGTGTAAGTGCGACATAGAAAGAATGATCGTCCGCTAATGCCCGTTCCGAAATAGTGAATAGACGGAACTCTCGTGCAGTTTTATTGTACCCTTTCAACGGAATCGACCTCAGAACTGTCTCCATTGTCACTATCAAAAGCTCCACATTCATAATGAACCTAAATATCACGTCCCTTTTTTGAAATCTTATTCTACCTATTGTCACTAGGCATACTGATATCTAAATAAAAAAAATAAAAATAGAATGCATTTATTTCAGGCAACATAAGGCCATAAAATGTCACATAGGTACTATTAAAATATAAATAAAAATCAAATCTAATGAAATTAGAAAAATTAAAAATTGTCTACTACTAATATAAAATTAAAATGTAATAATGAAACAAATACAATAAATATTGATATAATGTTAAGAGAATAACCACCACTAAATCAGTCACTGTTAGGTTAGATTAGCAAGAGACAGCTTATTACAACAGTGCCTGATGTAGGGGCAGTCCAGTTAATCGGGTATTATAGCTAGAATCGTGTTGGAGCTGGCCCGTACTCTGTGTACCAAGGATGCGCGCCGCTTACGTATGATCGTATAAAAGCAATCCGTATGAGCAGCCGCGAACATCTAAAAGATACACCTTCCATCTTATGAAGCTTTGACCTCAAGCGATGGTATTTTCTTTGTGATATTTAGGGATTTCGTCAAGCTAAATACATAACATCGTATGAAATGTCCCACTACAATAATTAAATTTGTATAATATATCATACATAGGACATCATACAAATTTAATAGATCCTCCTCCTTGCATCATTTTTTCACTACTGAGGTGCGTGACCATCATATTTCGTCAGGATTTTGCTCCTTGTCCCTCCAGTGCCTTCGATTATTGCCCGTATGCAATCGGCTTCGTAAATTGGGATATCTATAATTTAATGTATATTATTATATCTCCGTTGATATCCTGGATCGTGCCTCAATAGCGAGTTATTGGAGAGGCTATGACCAGTAGACTGCTATAGGCTGATGATGTGATCCCAAATTCCTCCCCAAATTCCTTCCACTTATTAATGAACTTTAACAGTATGAAAATTTTATCATGACTATGAAGCGTGTCTCTCAAATGGAATTTACTAGAAAATGAGGAAATATGAAGATTAAAAAGTTAAAAAATGTTGATTCTTTTGAACCGTGTCGCTCTTGTTATCAGGAAAAATTGTGAAAGTTTTTATTTCGTAAATACTACGGAAATGATAAATCCAAAATTTTGATTGACTAACAACACATGAATAGAAACATAGATCTTAATGAAAAAACTTTTGTACATTTCAATTAGGTCCCTTTGAAATACTGTAATTTTCCGACGTTAACGAGTTAAATTTTATCGAAAATTAATTGCGACATCTTTATTGAAAACTTTTCACTCAAGTTTGGTACCTAAATTTTGTCGGGAACTTTTACAATACATTGTATCTACCGACAAACTCTAAGGGGTGACTGAATAACGTTGAAATAAATCTTAAGCAAATTTTCTCTTCAATCACCCGTTGATGTTTTCGAGTGGATGCCCAAAACATTATTAAGAAAGTTGCGAGTCTCGTTTCGCGCTAAGTTTAATTACGGCAAATCAATAAACTTCAGTAAATACTCGTGCCTAATGTTATTTGCTTGAGACCGACTTAAGGACAGTTTAATTAAGTTTCTTCCAGTGTAGCACCTTTGACGAATAAACACGGCTTTGCGTTCATTTATGTTCGCATTGTTTGACTTTGTGAAAGACAGTTCAATGCTTTTTAATTTACTATGGTAACTGGCTGACTGGCTCCGAACAATCTGTTTGAAACAGACTCTACTTAAATGCTAACTTGAAGTATCAGTTGCATTGAATGGATGACTGGCCGTTAAATAGAGTCACTTCGCGACACGAAATAAGTAGGATATTGGTAATAGCTCAAACAGTTACGCCCTATGAACTATTCTGACGATAAAGATAAACCAGTAGGTGTAAAGCGTATTAAAAAAGAAAGGTATTTACTGCTTCTTAAGAAGTCTTTAGCCTAACTTTTATTGGGTGTATACTGGGACCGTTAATACTTAATAACTATAGATATTATTAATATTATTTGGAACAGTTATTACTAGATACCAGATATTATTAATATCACTAGAATAGCTAGGCTGTCTACGTTGTGGAGAAATTTGGTTAAAGATGAAACAGAAGGAAAAGCTAAATGGTACATGGCTGTAATTATATCTGGAAATGTATAATATTTTAGAGGAGACTGGTTGCAAATAGTAAGTGTCGCTGTGATTAATATTGATAATGAGAAAGCATTACACTACCAACCGTGCACCGTGAGCTCAATATTTTTTTTAATGTAAATATTGATAACGATCCCAGTCTCCAAGTCACGGCTTTACTGTTGGTACTAGTGTGTAGAAATACACAAAATTGTAATAACAACGGTAATCATTCAAGGTTAACTTAAGAAAAATGTGAGGAAAAGTAAGTAGGTAATGAATAAATTAAAGAAAATTTAAAGAAAAAACCTTTCAACCAAATATAATAAAATACCAGGGTAGATCGGTACTCTGTACTCATTTCGAATATTGTCACCTATTTTTTATGAAATAAAAGTTGCCTTCCTTCTGAATTAAAACAAAGCTTTCGAATTGAAATCATCGTTTGAGCTTACAATTTTAAATCTGTTGTGTGCGTTGCCTGGTGCGTCGGTTACGCCGCTTGTGAGAGTGAATCAACATCAGTGTGTTCATCATTTACAAGGCCAAAAATGTTACTTTCCCGCTTACTCCCACAGGGCTCTTGTAATCGCTGCAGCTGTGTGAGTGAGCAGGGCTGTCAGTGTTCGTTCTCAAGCTTCTTGCATGTGTGGGTGACCGATCCGGGCCCACGTAGCCCCCGCCAGTTACGAGACGATCGTAGCGGCACTACGACGTTCCTACGGCGTAGATCATCGCAGCGATCGCTCCTACCCGCATCGGACAATAGGACCGGCGACAGATCGCGGCGTTTTGTTATTTTTTTTTGTTAGATGTGAATAAAAGACTCTTTGTGATATCCTTTTCCACTCGTAAAGCGGAGACAGTATGCTGGAAGGACGTTCCTTTGTCCTCTACATAAACTGTCACTGAGGCGCTATGAAAATTTCGAACATTAATTTGTCAGTATTATGGCTCACAAATTGGGACAGCTTAGTCGTGTTGCGGTTAACTGAGCGGATTGTAAGGGATCGGTTAGGCGTTGTGTATAAATAAGCAAGCGCGCCGAAACCATTTTAGGTGTACTATTGTAATCCTATGTGAACGCATTTGTGTGTTGTGTAGCGTAATTAAAACAAGACAATCGAACTGTAAGTGTTAACATGGAGTTGGTAATGAGCGCTTAAATATAACAGGTATTCTTTTTGATTTATGTTTACTGTTGTTGTTATCGTAGTATTTAGTATTACTTTATTTATACTCAAACTCTACCGAGTTTTTAATTTTAAATGCGCTAGTACATTTTTGATTAGTGATGAATGAAGCCGCAATTTTGGCATGACATATTTAATTTAAATAATTTGTTATACAACTCTCGTATTTCGGTTTATAAGAAATATTATTCTAATTTCATTATTATTGTCATTCGAATACGTTGAAAATATTATTTATAGAAATAAAAACTTAAATCATTCATTTCCCCTTCCAGTTTCTTGTCCTATTTCAATTGCAGACTATGAAATTAGGTATTATGTAAAGTTTGAACGTTTTAAGTCTAATTTGTGACTTTACAATAAGTGTACTGTTTTTGAGAGGCGTTTTAGCGCTGTGGCATAACCTTTTTCAAACGTAGCTGGGAACGTGGATCCTTAGAGGTAGTCGCTTAGGTTTGCCCTTGGCATTGATAGTGTCCATAAATTACGGTGACCACTTGCCATTCGATATGACTAGTGTAAAAAAAATATTGCATCGTGTTTGAGCTAACGGTACATTAAATGCAATATTTTTACTCAGTGATACAATTTTTTTGTTGTGTTAGGTTGTCCTGGCCGATGTATCAGAAATTTAGACAATTAGTGAACTGAAAACTGAAATATACAACACAATCAAATATTTTAAAAAAGTCATTTGTCGATTTGAGGCACGAGTGAATACCGAGGCAAGAAAGTACCACAACCCTACTATGTAGAATGCGACGTAATCGATATCCAACGCTCAAAAATATTTTTAAACTAATTTATTTAATTTAAAATTTTCTTGGCGAAACAATTTTTAAAAGAAACATAAGCTAATACTCAAAGACTTAGGAGGTGCATTCGTGGGCGCGCAGTCTAAAGCAAAGCCAGCTTATAGACGTCCTCTACGCGGTACAGAATTATTGACCTTAAAGGCATGCTGAATTTCAATGTGGTTACATTGCGTGCCTGACAAAGAATCATTTCTAAAATATAAATTTTCAGTCATCATTTTCGAGTTTAGATCGATTAGTAAAGATATCACAAAAAAAAGGGTAGACACATAAAATCGAACTAGCTACCAAATGGTTTTAACTGAACAGTCTATAATACAAATTAATTTTTTATGTGTTTTATAATCGGCAGTAAATTTCAACTTAATAAATAAATAATAATAGAGATGATGGTCATAGCAGGAACTGTCAACAAAGAAGATCGAGATCAGAGTAACGGTCACAAATTACCGGATTTGCTTTGTGTAGGATAAATCAAGCGGTCAATGATCCTATTGAATTCAACGATTATTGTAATTACCTTTGAATGTAACATTATTATGCTATTGTAGTGTATCATTGTATTTTATGCTTCATACATGCCCATGTAAGATTCAATATTGAATAAATAGAAACGTGTTCTTTAGAAAGTATAATCGGTAAAGTGTTCTATAGTTTAATATGGATGGTTTAAAGAATTTAGATTATCGAAAGGAAGCTTTGTATTACTAACAACTACTAGCAATTATGGTAAAAAAGCTTCATGTTTTCTACTCAAGGCCAGAATATATGTTTTCTCATTGTTTTTGAAACTTGAGACCTTCAGAATATCCTAAGGTAACAATTTCATAATCTTTTGAAATAAAATTTAATATTAAACGATTTTGGATCTAAATCGAAATAAAAATTTTAATCTTGTTAAACTTTTTTACATTCATTAACTATTTTACCTCAAGAAGTAAATTTAGCTTATCGGTTACTATATTAATTAACTCAAAACTCATATGAGCTGGTACTTAAGTATTTTTCAATTAAATCAACTAAAGCCCAACATCAGTTGGGCTGTGAGCTCGTCCACTCAACAATGCAATAAAAAAAAATAAAAAATATGCCAGTTACATTCGAAATCAATTTTCGAGGGTACCAATAAAACAATTGTCCCAGTTGAAGCAAGCCAATACATACTCTTTCTGCATATACGTACATATTGGTTCTATTGGTTGTTATTTGAAGTTTAAATAGTGTTTAATCAAACTATTCTTAGTTGAAATCAATAACTTAATGTATTGTTTCACAGATGGTGGATAATCTTACAGTTAGAGCCGTTGTAGGTATATTGTGTGTTCGTAAAGGTAGGAGTGTCATCGTCACATTATCTTACTAGTTTCTACAGCATTATATTTTTTCATTACGATTATATAGCACATTACAAGTATATTATACACGTATCCTACGAGTATTCATACTACAAACTCCCACCTCAATTTTGTCTAAGGTGGGACGGCATTATCATTTGATATAGATTTGGAGGGAATTTAAGGAAATATATCGTTATTATGAAATATTTGTCTGCTATGTATATATGTATATCCTTGGAAATATTTAATTCTACTCATAAAAATTTAAAATCATTGTTTCGTTCTTCAAAATACAACTATTTAATAAATGGGTACATGCGTTATAACTTTCATTTGGAGAAGACAAGTACCTTCAGCTACTCATTCCTTTGGTTGTCGTGGGAACGGCGCAGCGGGATTTTCCGCTGTGAAATATCTTTTGTCATTTTATTTCAGTGTGAGTTTTCAGAGAAAATGTCAGCGAGTCTTAATATAAATTTAAATTGTCATTCTCGTGCGCTGACTTAATGTGAGAAAGCATGATGTATTACAATATTAGGTTAATTAATATTTTTCTGCTGGGAAATGCAATTACATTTCATCAGCATGAATATTGGATCTGTAATATTGTTCACTGGAAGTGAAGTCGTAAGCATCGTTATAAATTAAAACTTTGAATTTCATGAACCTCTCTCATTGATTTTCATCACAAATAATATAAAATAGCAAATTGTGAAGTCTAAGTATATCATACGACTATTAAATATTGTTATCTATAAATAAGCTTTAATCTTATAATACTAGAGCTTCATCGTTCAGTTGTTTGAGAACATAAAATATTCGACGGTCACTAATGGTTTTGGAAACCAAGTTAACAACATTTAAGTTTGACAAAAAAAATCATTCAATTAAACTTCATCACGACATTTAAAATTACTAAAACTAAAAAAAATTAGTAATGGTTTTGGCAGTGTTTACTGTGCCTTTGTTTTACCACGCCTTGGTCCCTGGAACCAAGTGCATGCTTTATATTCGGGTTCATGCTCGTGTTTTTCTTTGCTTATTCTATATGTAAGTGTGTAAGTCTGTGCAAATGTAGCTTTAGAATACCAAAGGGGAACGCGGGTGACCAAAAATCAGCACAGAAACCATTTCAGACAGCATCAGCTGATATTATTATTTTAATTCTGTTAATTTATCTGTAAAAAGTCAGAAAGTGTTTCTTACGTCAAAAGTTATAATATCATGTATTTTGATTTTGTTTTATACATTCGTGGTTGAAAAATAAAGATTGAATTTTTCGGATTGAACATTTTACATTGCCACTGGTTTCGATGGAACAATTTTTAAGATTATGGAATTAAATTATTGTAAGCCTATAAGGGTAGGTATTAAAATTTTGCTGCAAAATATTCATACGTTTCCGTTTGGAAGTTGTATTAATCGTTAGACAATTAAATTGATTCTTCGACCTCATTTGCCAGGGCCGGGGAGGGTATTCACGATGTGATATTTATCGGTTTCGATACATTTAACATCAAGTGGATCATAAGTTCGTTTACCTATCATGGCATAAAAAATAATCTTTTTTTATTTTTTTTATTGCGTAGATGAGTGGACGAGCTCACAGCCCACCTGATGTTAAGTGGTTACTGAAGCCCATAGACATGTACAATGTAAATGCGCCACCCACCTTGAGATGTAAGTTGTAAGGTCTCAGTATAGTTACAACGGCTACCCCGCCCTTCAAACCGAAACGCATTACTGCTTCACGGTAGAAATAAGGAGATCTAAATGAATTTAGACATCAAAAAATTTCCAATATGTAAGAGGCAACTAACTGATACCAGATTACTCTTTAAGAGTTTTTCCCTTGTGAATAGTACCAAACACACTTATTTGAGAAGGATAATTGACTCTAAACCTCAAACAACTAATGTCATTTGTGATCTTCAAAGTTATTCAGTACTACCAGGAATTAACCTAAGCCCCACACTCTAAATAAGCTGTCTAATTAGCTTACTGGTGCTTAAGCACTAACAGCGAGGCAATTTTCAAACTCTTTATGTTCTGTATTTTGGATATACACCTACCACTAATATTATAGAACATTATTAGTAACATCTATATGACTTACATCGGAACTGAAGATCGTCCGAATAGATACAAGACTGTAGTCCGTAGCTACACAATGGACGGCACCGAATCCTACCTTAAAGTTATGTGTACACTTGAAACTGCACGATTTTACCGTAGTGTAGGTGAACCATTTATCGTAAAGGCTGGGACATTTTGAAATAACCAAATAATGTTTTCGCAAAGAAAAAAGAATACGGTTTTCTTTTGTCTACAGTTCGAACAGAAAAAGTAAAGACACATATGAAAAAAATTTTAAATGATTTTACTGGCACCCTTGCCAGTTCTACAAAACGATTTTGCAACCTAAGTTATCGCGAAATCTAATCCTTAATAGTAATTTTCGTTCACTTACAACTACCTTCTTCAAATACTCAGTTAAACTCATATATTTGACGTTTTACAGAAGGTCCCGTTCTATAATTATAAATGGTCCATGATGAAAAATACTTGAGTTTTCCTTAATTGCATCTCTTTTAAATTTTCGCCTAAACCCTATATGAGTTTTATTTTCTTCCTATGGGAAGGAAATTGATTAGTTCTGATATTCCTTATTGCCTTCTGAATATATTCGTTGTGGGATTCAAGATAAATTAGCTTTACCTTAGATAAAAAAAATCAGAGCAGTTTATTTGTAGTCGTGACTCTTTGTTCTGCAAACATTAAAGTTACAATGGAGCGTGTGAGTACCCGAAAAACGTTTCTTTTTGATAAATATTCGATAACTCCTTTTAATATAATTAAGTAAAATGGACAATGTAGAAACAATATCCTTGTTTAAGTTTTGTTGTTGGTCACATTGGTTGTTGTTTGCAAAAGCAGCGATACCGCGATTGACTGGCTTCATTGTTTGACGCGACGGCCGAGGCTCTATTGTGGTACGAAAATGTCATGACGCCCAATGCGGATCGTGTACTCGAATATTGTGTGCCCAGAACAAGTTATAGCTACATAAAATACCGAGTATATTTTGTATTGGTTTTTGTGTTTATATAGTTTTCATTAGAGGAAAAGCTTATATGAATGATTTGTTGAAAATCATTATTGAAGCTTACCGTAACGGAATTTATGCTCAAATCAAATTCATTCATTCGACGAAACAAATTTCATGTTAAGAATATGATAGAAGTTCAGTGTAAGCATTCAGCACTGGATGCTAGTTGTAATATTCTAGAAACTAACATAGAAACGCGAAAATATATTTCTTATACTTTCACGGCTTAAGTACTCAACCGGTGATCTTGAAATTTTGTATTCCCGTTGTTAGTGGTACAAAAAAGAACCTTTATTATGTACTACAGTATTTAAACTATTCGTTTTCTCATTTAAGTTGACTGCGCCCCGGCTGACAAATTGTACATAGACTTTAACACAAACCCGAATTAACAGTAATGTCGTTTGTTATTTTTATACAGGCGATATCCATAACATAAGGCCATTTTGGCTATAATCACGTATCTGTATGCAAATCTCAATGGACAGGCCGATCGTTTGCCGTGGTATAATTGCTCAACGGATGGGTTTCCGCACTCGTAACAGAGGGGGAATTATATCTTTATTAATAACCGACCTGTCGCTG
>ASCI01333883.1:0-11181 GCA_002197625.1 Bombyx huttoni
ATCACTATTGAATTGAACTGTTGCAGAGTTTCGTCTACTTATTCGATATGTATATTATATTATATATTTGGAAGATATAAATGATTTTATTTTATCTTGTTGTGACACTGTTGGCACCATGCTTATTACATGTGTTTCTTTTTATAGGCTCTTGGGTAAATTTGAAGAATCTTCCCATGATCTTTGTGAGTCTTTAAAGATTGACTATGATGATCAAACAAATGAGTGGCTCAATGAAGTTAAACCAAATGCTGAAAAATTACGTCAACACAAATTAAGTGCTCAACGTAAAAAAGAGGAGAAAGAGGTAATCTTGACAAGTAATATATATAAAGTAATATTATGAAAGTCATGACATAGTATCAGATAATATAAAAAAAAACTTCAATTAATTTACGTACATGATTTAAATTGAGTAAGAATAAAAAATTGGCACTCATACTTTATTACAAAATTATAGCATAGAGAAAAATTGCATAGAGCCCGTAAAGGACAGGAAGCAAGAGCAAACACTGCTCAGGCCCAAGCCAATTCTGCAGCGGGTGCAACACCTGGGGATTTCCCTGACTTCCCTGGCATGCCTAATTTCCCTGGTGGTATGCCTGCTGGTGTAAATATGAATGACTTCAGTGACATGTTCCTGGACCCAGAAATTATGGCAGCATTCCAGGTAATTCTTTAATAATACATATGATCATTTTGAACAATATTTAAAGAGTTCTCTTTGTATTTTTAATAAAATTGTGATATGGTTTTTCAGGATCCTGAAATAGCAGCAGTATTCAAAGATCTTACACGTAATCCAACAAATATCGTTAAATATCAGAACAATCCTAAAGTTATTGCTGTTATGGCTAAAATAGAAGCGAAACTTGGCAGAGGTAATTCTGGAACTGCAGGTGGCTTCCCAGGTAATTATAAAAATGGAAGTGAAAAATTAATGAATTGACCCATCCTCATGAGTCTCCAAGGTTAGTGGAGACATTCAAATTATTCTGTTGCCTTGAAATAGTCTCTAGCAACCGATTAACATTGCCTGACATAGCCAGCGCTTGATGAAATTGCACACTTGTGAGTCAAGAAATGCAATTATTTTCGAATTTCGGTCATTCTGGTTAGGATAAAAAAACAAGATATTTTATTTTCAAACATCTGATACAGTCAAAACTATTTATACGGTTTAATTTCGTTTGTTAAGTTATTGTCATGGGCAACCCTTCATCCTATAGTGTTGTACACATAGTTTTAAATACTTTCTAAATCTAAAAAAATACATACATACAACAGAAACAATTTCTCATTAAGTTCTATATTGAGCCCTGCTTTTGTCACATAAGTCCAACATTTGGCATTCTAATATGTGTAATGTGAGTTGCATATAATTTGTGACATGCACTTTGAAAGAACTAGGAACGTGAATTATTTGGGCGGAATGTAACTGTAAGGCACGCAAGTATATTTACGTTAATAAATTGACTACTACAATACATTCCCTTGTTATAGGAAATAACTGCAAATTGTTTGATTCCCCTTTTTCAAAGATGGCGGCCAAGGGACAAGGGTGATGACCCCCCAAACTTGAACATGCTAACACTAACTAAACATTGATCTATACTGTATGACTTCAGTATTTCCCTAGAGAAATGTTAATAGGGTAAAAGACCAAGAAAATATGCAGATTTACGCAATTTGAAATATGTTTAATTTTTTAGGTTTTGGTGGGCCCAAACCTGGTGCTGGACCACGGTCATCTGCTGATGATGACGTCGGACTTGATTAATATTTGATAGTCTTTATCTAACATTCTAAATTTTGCTTATAAATATATTCGATCGTATATTTGTACTGTACCGATTTAAAGAAAGGTGAAAGAATGGAATAGTTTAATGCAATTTTTTATTTCATTTGGCATCCAATATTTTTAAATACATCATCATTCTTATGGTCAAGTTTGCTGGATTTAAAACTTAGTATATTGAATGTTACGAATATTACTCACAGGAACTTGAAGATACAAGTTCCTATTTCATTACATTACATAACTTTCTAACAGTTGTTTGTTTTAATTATTGCCATTATTTTCATTAAGCAGGCTTATTATAATATGCAGGTATGCATATTTTTGAAGCAGTGCACTATATTGTAGCAATACTGGTAGTTTTTACTATTTATTATTACTTCCTTTTTTTCCACATGTGGTGAATGTAGTCATAAGTTGATTTGTATGCAATTATAGGATTGTAGTAATAAATGGTAGTGAAAGCTAATATTATGTTGCTAATTATTTATGATTAGAGGTATGTAGCACCTTCCTTTATTTGTATAATCGTTTCATTGGTTATATCTAGAATTATATTTACTAACATTTTGTCTGTAAAAATATGTTAGTAAAAAGAAAATAAAAACTTTTTTATTTATTCCCCTAGATGGATGGAGAATCCCACGACCCATGGTCTTCAGTAATTACTGAAGCTCATAGACATCACCGCGCGAATTCAGATGGAGTCGAAGTTTCATGGTGGTTTATTATGGCTAAAACGCCCAAATGTATTCCATCAGTTGACAAAAATGCAATTATGTCAAATTGAGTTAAAGAATTTCAGTCCGTAATGAGTTAATCTAGCTATAGATGTCATTTCTGTAGTATATGAATGGGCGGTCTCCTTGTATTTAGGCTCGTGTATAAAGACATTGCACCAAAGTGATCCAAGTAACTTCATCGTCATAAGCGAACAGTCTTCCACTGCTGGACATAGATCTCTCTCAATCCACACCACTGCATCCGGTCTTCGGCTCTCCTTATCCACTTCCTAGCGGTCGGACCACCTTAAGTTAAATAAGAATAATTAATTAGGCCTGGAGTTGCCGTGCCGCCAGCGACCTAAAATTTTCAACACAAGTGGTTTGTCCCATAGCATTGTTTACGTCCACAAGCGATGGTATTTACTCGCCGCTCTCATCAGGCGAAGCGTAAGCCATCACAAAAAAATCTTTAATGCATTTTGATAATATAATTGTACAGAAATATCCTATCCCGTACTATTTACTAGACAAATCAATGACTGTCTATCTCTGTATTTTGAATTTATATTCACGGTATTATGTATTTACTATTATCGTCTATTGATATTTGCACTGGAAGACATTGACATGTGAAGTTACATTCTGAAGTATGCAGAGATGATATCAGCATGCTCTGATATCACCTCCATATTGGCTGTTCTCTATACACCTTATGTATGAATATCAATTCTAAGACTAAAAAATAATACAACTGTTAGTATCCTTTCTAATAGGTATACCAGAAATAGTTTTCCATACAACTTCTATAATTAAAATTACAAATAAGTTAAACAAAAGCCTAAAATGTTTTATTTTTCTACAAAATACTCAAACATCATTTACTCTCCCCCATCGTAATCGAATTTTCTTTTCATGAAGTTTTAGCCATGAAGGCATATTTTTAGGCAGTGGTTGGGCATTAGGAAACTTTAAAGGTGGTGGAGGCCTCTTAAATGGATCTTCATTTTCTAGTTTACGCAGCAAATACTCTTTGTTTATCTTTTTTGGATCGCGATATTTATCCATATAGAGATTGAAGGGTCTTCGGCGTGGAAACCATTCCTGGGGCCTGATATATGGCGCAGGAAAGTCATATTCATATTCTGGAAAAAAAACCTAACAATGATGCATTGAATTTTGAATTAAAGATTTCCTTATTTTTCGTTTCACTTTGACGAGAAAGATTTCCGCTTGAGCACCGTTAGCGGATCGTAAGGATCCGAAATCACGTGTTTAGGGCGGCGTTCACTATTTACCATTTGGTTCGCAAGATCGGGAATATAGTTACCGGCGGGTTTTTGTGTCCTGTTGTGGTGCACTAATGTCAACTGTAAATACTGATGCATATTGTCATATTAGCTCACCTTATACTCAGTATCTGGAATTATTTAGTATAACAAACATATTTTGTTGTGATTACAATTTATAAACTAAAAATTATACCTGGTTCTTTTGCATTTAAGACATTGTGGAAAAAACTTCTAACGGAGTAATCCCAATCACTCTGATAAAATGCTAATCCAATTGGCGTGATATTATCTTGATGTTTTTTATACCATTCTCTAGTAACAAATGTACGATCTTCAAGGGCTGATGACGAAGTAACTGTAATTTGCATTAAAAATTAATAGATAATGAATTAATATATTTTTTTTATTTTACTGGTGGTAGGATGTTGTTTGAGTCCACTCAGGTGGATATCACCACTGTACCAGTTTCTGCCATGAAGCAGTAATACATTTCAGTTTGAGGGCGGGCAGATGTTGTACTGTTAAAAGTAAAACAACTCATGTCTCAAATGTGGGTGGTGGCATTTATGCTATAAATGTATATGGCTTCTTCTTCTTTATATGGGTTTTGACTACCATTTAGCATCAGAGGAACTGTGAGCTCATCCCCCCATCTAAGCATTAAAAACAATAATATACAAACAAAATGAATTAAATAAATTCATTAATAATCATTCTGCAGCATTAATCAAAATACTCTAATTATATTGTTAGTCACATTTAAAATTTAACATGCAAATTGACAATGCACATAAAATAAATTATAAAGCACAAACCTTTTGGTAAAGCATAATCAATGTAATTGTCCTGTTTATACAGAACAAACACATATCTGTGGTAACCAGTGCCCTTCAAAGGAAATGGCTGTAAATATTCAACAAGAGTTTCACCCTTCTCTACAGCATTACCAGGTATATTGGTCACTAGCCAGTGTATATATTCCTTTTCATTCTCATATAAATGACCATCTAAGCTAGTAAATGCTAAAGTCCATAATGCATTGTCATCAGATTCATAAGTAATTATTGGTGCCTCTAAAGCCTCTGTAGGCTTAATTACATTCCCTGCACAAACAGGCAAAAATGTGCCATCCTTCAAATTGTACAGTACATCTATGTTTAAATGTGGTAAAAAGTATCCTTCACCATAAAGATGTTCAAATACACCATAGTGGTCTGCAATTTGTTTTTTATGAAACGGACCTACAGTTTTCAGCCATTCTTTTCTAACATCATCCAGGTTAATTTCAAGTTTTATATTTCGAGCTGACTTTTCTAAGTTTTTATCATTTTTTATGGTTCTCAGATGTTGCAGTCGATGATCACGAACTTCTTTACTTTGTCTGAAAATGAATTATATCCAATAAATAATATTGAAAAATAGACACAGACACTTTCAGGAAGTTAAAATGTTTGAAAAATCTGATTAAAAACTGTTGAAGAATTTGTAATGAAATAGGTATTCATAATATAGCCTTTAGATCACATGTGTTTCGTACACACACATAATACTATTCATAACCGAAATCTTACACTCTTCATAGTGCGATGTCATAGCCTCCCGCAGTGCAGTCTTCTGTGCAGATACTGCACTGTATAGAGTTTAAAATACCTATCTTTAGGCTACATGACTTAAGGATGATCATTTATCAACTATATCTCTAAAATACAAATATTAAATATTTAAAACAAAGCCATAGTTAAGACCTTGAAAATTATGTATTAAAGTAAGACTCAATTAAAGCAACATATTATCTTGTGGAAAAACTGGATATATTTATGGAGCTTCATCATGTTTTTTGGTATTAGTTTGGTGGCACTTGGTGTTAGGTTGTAACAAGAATACAAACATCACAATTTGAAAGTACCACCAACTACATATCCTGAAATATGAGGTCTGTTTCCATTGTATTACAAAATGGTTATTCCACTCTCTAAATTAAAACAGATACAGCACAAAATTTGTAAGATTTGTAAGGTGCCTACTCCAGCAAGCACACATTATTCACACAGGCATTATTCCATCACCACATTCTAGCAAGAATCTTACTTCAAATTAAAATAATAGAAAACTGACCTTTTTTAGACTATAATAAAACTTTATCATTTATTCCAACATTGCAAATTAGTCCGCAATAAATACAAAATAGTTTTTATTTAATTTTTGTATTTAATATTAATTTACTAACCTTATTGGTGGGAAGCCCACGTCTATTCGACTTGTGTACAGTTCATCTTTGTAATCTAGTTCTTGGATACGTTCTTTCAAGGACCGTGCGTATATAGGCGGTTTACCTCGTACTCTATGCCCCAACCTAATTTGTTGAAGCTGAACAGCGGCTACACGGGCCCCACGAATGGTGTTTAGCATTTTTACTTCAGTTTTGTAATACTGTACCACACCTAAATGATAACATCACAAGGAAATTGTCTATATTAAATATTACTAAAAGGTATGATGCTTTTTTTTAATTTAAAGTTTATTATCCTATATCTGTAAATACAATTTTTGTGGTTAACAAAGTTGACAGAACCCACTCTCAGGGAGTAGCAGCAGTTTTATTTTTCCAACTGAAAAGGCAACGGTGTTATATCATATATCCCAATCTTTTATATTTTTTTTTATGAAAATGTTTATATCATTTGAAATAAAATAAAGTCGATTAATATGAAAGATGGCATGAAATGGAATGAGATGAGATGATATAGGGTGAAATATAATCTCAGTAAAATGGTGGTCATATACGGAGATTTTTTAGTAGACTTTTTGGAGGAACCCGAGAAGCTTCGTCCAGTGACTGTTTTGTTTTCCCACATTTGTGCACTTTCACGGATACTAAATAGTTTATAGGCCACTGCTATTGCACATTTAAACTTAAAGAAACACTGAATATACAAAATAAAAACAATTCATACAAATTCGCTCATTGCATTCTCGCCAATATATCCAGAACCTCGAGACTCTGAGTGAAAGGTGAAAGTATCACACCATATAGCCTAATTTGTTGTAATTAGGTATATCCTATTCTGTTTCACAAAAAATCATTAGGAGCGACATGAAATGAAGTTCATTAATTTGACATATTAATCAATTGAAATGAAAATGAAAGGACATGATATGGGATGAAATATGAATATCAATGATAATCTCAGTAAAATGGTAGTTATTTACAGAAACTTGGAACATCCCCACAAGCTATGTCCAGTAGCTTTGTTTTATTTTCTCACATTTGTGCACTATCACAGATACTAAGCACTTAATAAACCACCGTTATTACACATTTAAACTAAAAGAAACACTAAATAGACAAAATAGGAAATAGACAAATTTCATTCAACTTCGTTCCTGGAGGATAAAGGTATTATTTTGCAAAAATTAAATGAATGATAATTATATTAATTGGAATTAAATTACAGTACTTTTATGTTAATAAAATACTGAGAGGTCTCAGTAAAATTGTAGAAAATTTACTGAAAGATCAATAATCTTTGATTTATACATTATCTGAATTAAGAAAAGTAAAATAGAGAAAAAAACTACAGTGAAAAGGAAACAAAAGAGGTGAAATTAAATGAAATAATGTCGCAGTAAAATGATGAGAGTTTGAGTGTTTTTGAAGCAGACTGAAATTCACAAGGTTTTTTTATTTATTTTCTTAGATATGTGTACTTTTACAAATCTAAGAAGTATATATGACATAATTACTACACATTTAAACTTCACTTGACAAACATTACTAAAATAATACTATTCAAATTGCACTCCTCGTGTATCTACGAAAACCTTTTCTATCTATAAAAATACCAATAATAGTTTAGGCAATAATAATATGTAAAGCGTAAATAACCTTGTTTACCTACAGCAAAAATATTTATACAAACTACAACTAACTACTATAACAGCACTAACTTCTAGCAGCTTATATTCATTTTTTTTTACTCATTGGTGTTAGAAGTTGACATAATTAATTGTTATACGAACTTTACATTATGTTATGATGATGACTTATCAAAACTATTTTAGTTATGAAAACTATTTAAAACTATATTAGTATCATTTATATCAATGAAGCAATTAGCGACTTTCAACATAAATGCGACTATTGATCACACTTCTATAAGAAAAATGTACAACTAAATTACCTATAAGCATAAGATTTTTCTTTCTTTCTCGAATGCAGAATATTCGGAATACAGTTGATTTTTTAGTTCTCACACAGTTTATTAACTTCATATAGCATAAGCCTAGGTTTCATATGTACAAATGTATTCATTTAAACTTTCTGTTCAGATGCAAGCCATCACAATCTTTTGTTACCGCACTTTTAGGTAATTTGCATAGCCGGGATTGAATCAAATTACCTAAATTTTTTGGAAAAAATTAAAACCACGGTTTTTATTTTAACTATTATTTTATAGGCAATATAACAATTACTTCTAAAATATGCATAGCTACTAGTCTAATCATAAAATTATAAAAATTAAATAAGAGCACGATAAAAAACATAAAAGATAAAAATGCGCCCAACTTAAAAAAATCGTAAATCACCTACTCCTTTAATTTGAGCATGAGAGATTATAATGTTATTGTCTTTTTCTTTTATCGTATAAAGGGGAGAAACATTCGCATTTGTCATAGTTTGACTACAGCGACTATATGATAGCTAGGACAGAATGTATATTAAATTGTCACCATAAATATGACTAAATAGCTTATAAAATCGGTAGCCCTAAATTTTTATTTGTGTTATTGTTATTGCGAAACTTCAATCAACAGCGAATGTCGAATATGCATAACTGTGCCTAATACCTAATTATTATTGTCTTAAGATTAGCAAAAACAAAGAAGCTCATGTCTCATGTTAGATTTAATAATGACAGCCCAATACGCAGGCTCGCACACAAATGGTGCCGTACCACTCCGGCAAGTATCTTATGCGTGGTGGAGCTTTGCGCAAATCTTTTAACGAAGGCTTGCAAATTGCCGGACGCTTAACGGAACGTAACATATATTCAATATATGTAATCATGTATATGAAGAACATTATCGAACCAAAACATTAGACAGATGGATTTGGTGAGTTATTACCTTACACCCTTCCTCGGTTACTTAAATAGTTTTTGATCTTTGTGTCGGACGTCATTACTGGGATATTTAAATGAAGGAATATAGTGTTTAATTCCATATCTCTACCGGTCTGCCCTTAAAGGCACACTGATATTATGCATCATACGATTTATACTATTACTTAAAAGTACGTTTCTGCTACACTGCAGACTGTCGGAAATTTGACGGATCGTTCTTCCTCCTCTAACATTCACGTTACTGAGAAATAAGCCGAAGCGAATATGATTAAATTGTGTGAACGAGTCTCTGATCTAGTGCTGTGCAAACTTATGTACGTTTCGTTTATCCTATTTGTTGATTGATCGCAAATTACCAAAGAGTAAGACTGGTGTTTTGAGTAGAGTGACTGACGAATCAGTAAATCAATGAAACGACCAAAGAAAATATGGTAATTAAAGTTACTCGATTGTGGATGAATGTTTGCAATTGGTACCAGATAGTAAAGTAAAATACGGCGATATAAGTATACACTGTAGGATACATAAGAACAGAATTCACTTTGAGTGAGACAGTTCCGACAGTTCATACTAATTGTGTTTTAGAAATAAGACTGAAGAAAGATCAATAAAATGTTAAAATTCAAACAATAGTCTATTTTGTCAGACAGTGAAGTGAGTATTTGTGTCTTGAAAGTATTTTGTTAGGTAAATACGGTGGGTGTTGTGTCATTAAATAAATTTGACTCTCTTATTTAATTCACATTGTGTTTTAGGAGCCATTTACGCATGGTGAAAAGTCACGTACTCATTTACAACTATAAACAAAAATGATTCATGTAAAAAAGTGACAAATAAATAGAGTCGAAATAGTTTATGTGTTTTGTCCCAGCAAAATGGATATCAAAAATATTCAGAAAAATGCCATGCAAAAAAGTGCGGAGTTTACTTTCACTCCACCACCCGAGGCTCCCGTATTTGAACCTACGGCTGAAGAGTTTTTGGATCCCTTGAGTTATATCGCTAAAATTCGTCCTGTGGCTGAGAAAACAGGAATTTGTAAAATTAAGCCACCTTCTCGATGGCAACCACCTTTTTCGTTGGACGTGGACAAATTGAAATTTGTTCCTCGCATTCAAAAAGTAAATGAACTGGAAGCTATTACTAGATTAAAACTTTTATTTCTCGAAAAAATCTTAAAATTTTGGAATTTACAAGGGTCGCCATTAAAGATACCTATGATTGAAAATAAAACTCTGGACCTTTATTGTTTAAAATTTTGGGTTGACGAAGAAGGTGGTTTCGAAAACTGTAATACTCCAAAAAAATGGCGAAAGATAGCAAATTCCATGGGTTACAGTCAAAATACCAGTACAATGAATTTTTTAAGGAGCAATTATGAGAAAATATTACTTCCATATGAAATATTTGAGAAAAGCAAAGCTGATATTTTAAAAACAGTTAAAAAGACTGAAACAAAAACTGAATCTAAGCTTGTAGAACCTGGAAAATTTATGTTTAAAGAAGTATCAGTAGAATCAATTACTAAAGTTAAGGATGTGAGTGAAGTCAAAGAAGAAAAGCCCAGCAAAAGTATAAAGAAAACTAAGACAGGTTCAGATATTACAATTGACATAGATTTGACAAAAACTAATTTAGAAAATGAAGTATTAAAAAAAAACCGTGAGTTAAGAAGATTAGCTTGCTATGGACCAGGACCTAAAATGCCGGGACTCAATGACGAAGAATTTGATATAACTAAATCCAGGAAAAGACCACGATATGATTTGGATCCATTAGCAATATATATCTGTGCTATTTGCCAAAAGGATCACAGAGATGACTTGCTTCTCATTTGTAATGGTTGTCAAGACACTTATCATACATTCTGTTTAAAGCCACCATTGACCGCAGTGCCAGATGGAGACTGGCGATGTCCCTGTTGCATTGCTGCAGAGGTACATAAACCAGCTGAGGCATTTGGGTTTGCTCAAGCAGAAAGAGAATATACACTTCAGCAGTTTGGAGAAATGGCAGATAAATTTAAATCTGAATATTTTAGCATGTCTGGTCATTTGGTTCCCACTAATGTTGCAGAGAAAGAATTTTGGAGAATAATTTCATCAGTAGAGGAAGATGTTACTGTTGAATATGGAGCAGATTTACATTCAATGGACCATGGCTCTGGATTCCCCACTAAATCATCTCTAAATCTTTATCCTGGTGATCAAGAATATGTTGATTCTGGTTGGAACCTCAATAACTTG
>KZ246764.1:544-19687 GCA_002197625.1 Bombyx huttoni
AAGAAAAGAGCCGACACCGCCCGGCGCCGACGGAGGAGCGGGGTACGGGACTAGGAAGGTGCGCGGCGTATTTAACGCTGGAACAGCGGATTGGGGAAATCCGGCGGATGTGGAAGCGGTGCTGGAGGGGGGCGTGCACGTCTCCAAGCTACGAGCCAACAAGCGACCGCAGCCGCCACGGCTACTAACGCCAGTAAGGCGGTCAGCGCCAATGCGACCGCGAGTCCGGCTGCTGACACGCACACTTCTCCACTGCTCTGACTGGCACCTTCTGCACCAGTACCGTCGCGCTGCCGAGCCACTTGTGATGGTTCGCGTCGCTGCGTCGTTAGTATTTGGTTCGATTCGACGGTCACCTCCTCTCGAAGTTGACCTACCGGCATCGTCAAAGCTGTGCTTTCGTCGGTCACTTCTCGTTTTCTTCGTTTACCGTATGCGTCCGAACCGCGACAGTTGACCTACAAGAAAGGATGTCAATATATAAAAAATTTGCACAATGCAAATTACGTCGCTACTATATTTCACATTTTTGTTTAATGAAAGTAAAAATACATATATGCATGTATATCTTACCGGTACGCATTTTCCAAAGCAGACGCGGATGTTGCATTGGAATCGTATATTATCACTACTGGGGAACTTGAAAGCATTGAATGCGGCACGCAACGCGCTGCCATCCTCGCTTCGTTCCCATTCACCAAAAATAGCAGGGTCCTTAGCACAACCGTCCTCGTCTGTTACGAGATACTCATTTTCTACGTTAGTTGATACTTCACTTGTTTTCGCAACGCAGCTACGTGCAAATCCTCCGTAGATACCTGCGAATGGAATTTGTGGATATCAATAGATATTAAAAAATTATTTATTTCAAATACTCATATAAGCTTTTAGACTTACTAGAAGGTTGGACATCGACTTGTAAAACGAGGTTCTCTCCTATTTCCGCTGAACTGACTTGGTCTCCAGAACGTGATATTATTCTCATAGAACAAGTAGGTGGAGGGCCGGTATTGGCGATTGTGCCTGCTGTTGTTAACATGGACACATTGAAAGCAAGAGTTACGTTTTGTTCACCAGTTTTATATATGCATTTGATGTGGAATGCTTTCGTCGTTGACGTCACCAATTTCAGATGAGTTTGCATTACTAGAACAAAGCTTGCTAAGCCCTGCGAAAAATGAAAAAATTTAAAATAATAATTAAACACAAAAAAAATTTTTTTTTTTAATTTTTTTTTATTGCTCTGATGGGTGGACGAGCTCACCTGATATAAAGTGGTTACTGGAGCCCATAGACATCTACAATGTAAATGCGCCACCCACCTTGAGATGTAAGTTATAAGATCTCAGTATAGTTACAACGGCTGCTCCACTCTTCAAACCGAAACGCATTACTGCTTCGCGGTAGAAATAGGCAGGGTGGTGATACCTATCCGTGCCTATTTCAGGCTTTGTTTATGATTATGTTTTCAAATTATATTTAAAAAATTTATGAACTCACATTGACATGAACAAGGCCGCAATCTCCAAAATGTACAGTGAAGAAAACAAAGTTTTCTTCGTCTTTAGGCATTTCTACAACTTTCCGACATCTCTCATCCTTACTGTAACTTTTTACGTACAAAAGGCCGTTGAAATCTTTGATCTTAAGTCGAACTCTAACTCCGTCAGCCAAACATTCGACCTAAGGTAAAAAAAGGGTTAATTTAATAACTGAGCGCATGATTTGATTTACTTAATATCTTGCTTGTCAATACATCTTGATTTACCTGAATATCTGGTGTAGGGAAATCGGTGCGGTACATTGTTGTTGTTGCGTTACACTGAATTCTAGGGTTTCCGGTGTAGCCGGCAATACAAGTGCAATGAGAGCGGTGTCCTACTGCATCACATGTTGCATTAATACCACATGGTTCAGCTTTGCATGCATCTACGCATTGACCACGGATGCATCGCGAATTATCTGCACAATTGTCATCAGTGCGACAACCACCAGCGACACATTTGTCTCCTTGAATTATAAAACCACGTTCCGAGTCACAAACACATCGACCTCTAGAATCAATAATACGTCCTTCTGCTGGTCGACAAGGAATACATTCACCATACAAGTCTAATCCTTGACCTTCGATGCATTTAGCAACAGTTTCTGAAAATTAAAACCATATGTTTTAGAGCACATTTTATTTTAAATATTTAAAGAAAAACCTTACAATTTACACTTACGATATGGCTTGCATTCTTGTAATGCATTTCCTTTGTATCCGGGTAAACATTCACAAACCATGGTTTTCACAGGCATGGTGTCTACAACCTTGCATTGGGCATTTTCACTACAGGGGTTTGATACCAGGCATGGGTTGACACAATTATAATTAAGACATCCTGTTCCCGGAGGACAGTCTATATCACTTATACATTGTGGTTCTTCAGTTTTTCTACATTCTTTCTCTGTATTAGTGAATCCTGGGGGACATGTGCAATGAGCTTGATGTAAATGCACCTTGCACTGAGCTGGTTCCTGGCAAATATCTGCATTGCATGGCGTATCACATTTAGAATTGATACATGATTTATCAGATGGACAATCCGTGTCGGTTCTGCAGCCAATGGGTGTGCAAGCTATAGACGGGTTTCCAACTGTGCCGATCTTACAGCGACAGGATGCACGATGTTCAAATCCATAACATTCAGCAGATTGTCCGCATATATTAGCATTTACTGAACAAGCAGGGAGACAGCGCCTATTAATACACGTTTCATCATCGGCACAATGAGAATCAGATTGGCATTGTATTTCATAGCAGCCTGACGAAGCATCCCCTATAAATCCTTGTCGACAAGCACATACAGGCTTGTGATCTTTCATAATACAGTCAGTGTTTGGTCCGCAATCACAAGGATTTTTGCATACAGATGATATACAAGCATGGTTCGATGTACAGTTGGTATCAATTTCACAAGTCGATTCAAAGAACTCAATGACTGGACGACATATACCTCCACCGTTGCTCACAAAGCCTGGTGGACAAGTACATAACATTGTACGCACTGGCAATGTAGGTGAGACCTCACACGTAGCAGGGTTAGCGCACGGCTTTAATGTTGTACAAGGGTTAACGCATCTGGAAGACAAACAGGCTGCTCTTGACGGACAATCAGCGTCGACGTAGCATTCTTGAGCAAATTGCGGTTTACATTCAATGTAGGGATTTCCACCATATCCTTGGTCGCATTTACAGACTGCTAAATGATTACGAACCAGGCAATTAGAGTGCGTACCACATATATTGTCAATGAAGCAAGGATTAATACATCTGTGGGCTTTACATTGCTTATCACGTGGACAATCTCCGTTAGATCTACATTCTATCGCATTGCAACCTAAATAGGCGTCTCCTTCAAATCCAACACGACAACGACAAAGTGGTTGGTTCTTTTGAACGAAGCATTCAGCATTTGGTCCACATGTGCGGTTTGTTAAACATGGATTTATACAATTTCCATTTATGCAAGCTTCTCGGGTATCACATTCTGAATTTGTACGGCAACCCACAATGCGACAAGTACGGTAAGGATCTCCTTCGTATCCATTACGGCATGAACAAATAGGTCTATGATCTTTAACAAAACAATCCGCGTTATCACCACAGTTACATGGATTTCTGCAATTTCTATTAACACAGGACTCTTGGTCAGTGCAGTCATTATCCGAAGAACAACCAAGGGGTGGTAAATTGGCAGGCTTGCAGGTACCATCTTCAGAAGGTACGAAGCCTTCTGGGCAACGACAAATCAGTGTTCGGAATGGTATACTGTCTGAAACTGAACAACGGGAATTTCCTTTGCACGGCTTAAGTTCGGAACAAGCTTCACGGCATTCATCCTTGAGACAAGCGTGGCCACTGGGGCAATCCCCGTCCATTATGCACTCAGGTTCGTTTAATACCGTCGCTTTTTGGCAATGAACAGAAGGATCTCCGGTCGGAAAAGCTGGGGGACATCTACACGATGCCGCATGGTTTCGCGAAAAGCATTCGGCATTGTCTGCACAAGGGCTAATGCCGTTGATAGAACAAGCATTGTAGCACGTTCCCTTCGCACAAACACTATCATCATTGCAATCGTTATCTGTTTCGCATTCAGCTGATATACATCTCGTGAATGGATTTCCAACAGTGCCAGATGGGCAACGACAACTTGCGCGGTGGTTCACGCCATAACATTCAGCACTAATAGCACACGGGGTATCTATTAGGCAAGGATTAAGGCAAGCTCCGTTGTAACATAAATCGCTGTCCGAGCATTCAGAATCTGAATCACATCCAACTGAAAAGTTACAATAATATGATGTTAGATTTAAGCAGGTTAACATTTGTAGGATTTTTCTTCTCTTTTAATTAATACTATTTTAGTTACCTTTGGTGCATCCAACATAGGGATTTCCTGAATAACCTTGCTTACAGAAGCAGACTGGATGATGTCTCACAATTGAGCAATCAGCTTGTGCACCACAAGCACATGGGTCGGCACAAGCACCGTTAATACAGGCTTGTGATAATGGACATTCTGAATTAGTTTTGCAACCAAGTGGAATGAAAGACTTTTCAGATGCTGAAATGCCAAAAAAACAATTAATCTCATACTAAATTGATTATGATGTAAATTAATTTAGAATACTTTCACTTACGAGGTAAGCATCGAATGGATGCATCGCCCGTAAATCCATTTGGACAAGAACACTGTGGCTTATGATCAATCACCCGACAAAGAGCTCCAATACCACAACCATCAATACACGGATTGACACATGATCGTTTGATACAGGCACGTTCAGGTCCACACTCATTGTCTTCATAGCATTCCCAAACTATTGGTTCTTGAGGCACTACAAAAGAAAATAGCATCCAGATAATAAAGCCATATCAGGTTAAAAAACTATCATCAAATTATAAAAGTTACGATATCATACCAGTGTTACATTCAAATCTTGGGTTTCCGTTGTATCCGGATGGGCAAACGCAACGTGATGCATGATCAATCGAATCGCATAGAGCATTCTGTCCACATGGATCAGCTTTACATGCTTCAACGCAACTACCACGGAAGCACATTTGGCTACCAGCGCAATCTGAGTCCACAGAGCACTCTACTTCTGGTGGTATGCGACAGCCACTATCCGGTGCAGCTCGACCTCCATCAGGACATACACAAGCAACTGCTCGTAAAGGAAGCACATCAACTGTTCTACATATGAGACCACTATCACACGGGTTATTTAGGCAGAGATCGATGCAACGTGCGTCTACACAGGCTAAAGGCGTTGAGCAATCAGCATCAGTTGTACATTCAGTGGTATCTTGGGCAAATGTACACCCGCGTTGATATGGATCACCAATATATCCAGGAATACACTTGCAGGTGGGACGGTGATTCTCTCCTGTACATAAAGCACTAGGAGCGCAAGAGTTATCTGTACATGCTGATTGGCAGACGCGGTTGAGGCGATTGCATAGCTGTGAATCATCGCAGTCTTCATTATAATGACAGGCTGCTGAGATGCAGGCGCGACGAGGGTCACCCTGCGTTCCAGGTGGGCAGCGACAGGTGGCGACGTGAGCTACAACCTCACAGCTTGCGTCGCGTCCGCACGGAGAGCCTACACTGCAAGGATCCTTGCAGTATCCATTGAAACACGTTTTATCGAATGGGCAGTTGTCATCAGATGTACACTCAGCTGTAAAACAAAAAAGAGTGACGAGTCTTCAATGATAATGTGTGTTCTATTAATGATTGGTGCGTATTTTAAAAATTAGGAGAGATAAATATATACATACGCGTATAACATATTCTGGCAGGATCTCCAGCTGTTCCCGGTGGACAGTGACAGCGCGCTCTATGTTGGGCAGCGTCACACAATGCACCCGTTCCACAAGCTCCAATACATGCCGAAACACATCGTCGTGATACACATGCTTCGGCGCTACCACAATCTGAATCTACGGTGCATTCTGCAGTCGGGGTACCTATTCAGAAGTTTTTTTTTTCAAAAAATGTAATTTTTTGAATATGTTTGGATATGTTAATGAATAAAATAATACGAAGTTTACGTACTAGGCATACAGGCTACTCGTGGGTCACCCTGTAATGGTGGTACGCAGACACAGTTAGCTCTATGGGACTGAGCGCGGCATTCAGCACCAACACCGCATGCGCCGTTGCTACAAACATTCACGCAACGCTTGTTCATGCAGCTTTCTTCTGAACTACAATCGTCATTTGATGTACATTCTCCTCCTGTAATAATTTTGTGCCACATAAATGTATAGTCAACATTTAAACGATCAATTTTAAAAATGTTATAATTTCGATTTCCTTTACTTCTACCTATACTTTTGTACAAACAAATTACTTGGTATAACTATGATTCAAACACCACGCTTAATTGTTTTATGTACAAATTTACAAATGGTGATTTTATTTAACACGTGCTTTATAAACTATTGAAAGTTTACCTTACCTAGTTGGTTGACAGTTTAGCTACAGAGGAATTGCTAGAAATAATGAGATTCTTTTGAAAAAAAGTAATGCACGATTCTTGTAATTTTTGTAAAGCCAAGCTATTCTTTAAAAATTTTTTATATTATTTTTTTATGTACTCTAAAGGAATAGTTACTTGGATTGCATTGTAGAGATGCGTCCCCAGTTAGTGGTTTCGGACATTCGCAAACGAGAGTACGGAAAGGTAGAGTATTAGCAACACGGCAAACAGCTCGTGTTCCACATGAGGTTGGTTCGCAAGGATTTTTGCAGTTCCCTTGTAAACATGCCAGACCTGGTCCACACTCAGCATCATATTGGCATTCCTCTTCGTTTGCCACTGAAATGAAAAATTATTAATTATAAGAGAAAATTAAAATTGTACACGAAATCTACAAAATAAGTACGACAAAATCAAACCTTGTCGACATTCTATTTTAGGATTGCCATTAGTTCCTCGCGGACATTCACAAGTTGGTTGATGTCGAAGTACTGTGCAAATGGCTCCAGGTGCACAAGCTCCCGGACAAGGATCCTTACACTTATTAGCTTTACAGGCTAACCATAATGGGCAATCTTCATTTACATTACATTCGGCTATGTGACATTCGGTCCAAGGGTCACCTCTTGCGCTAGGATTACATTCACATGATGCAGTGTGACCTCGTGCGACGCATCGCGCTTCGATTCCGCAACGAACGCGTGAACAAACCTTCACACATGAAGAGCCTTCACAACTTTCGTCTTCTGGACAATCGTTGTTGCTATGACACTGAACTGCAGATATAAAAAATAAAATTAGAAAAAGTTTTTTATTTCACCATACACATGTACCAATTTGTATATAATAAATACTCACCAGAGTAACATCCAGTGTAAGCATCACCTTCATAACCTGGTAAACATGTACAACGTGCTCTGTGTTGTTTAGCCAAGCAACGAGCATTAATGCCACAATTATTGGATCCACAGACTGGTGAGCATCGTGAATCAACGCAAGCGGCATCATCAGCACATTGATTATCATTAACACATTCAGGTGTCGGTGGAGTTGGTTGGTCAATAATTATACGTTCGCATCGAACAAACGCAGATCCCGTATATCCAGATGGACAAGAGCATACGGCTGTATGTCTGATGCCCGTACAAATGGCGTTTATACCACAAGCACTGACACATGGATCGGCACATTTCCTGTTGATACACGCACGGTCACCAGGACAATCGTCATTTACGATGCACTCTGGATATATGCATTGTCCGTCGCGACAAGTTCCATGAATTCCACAAGGGTTAGGATCGCACGGGTCAAAAGTAGGTGGAGTGATATCTGAAAATAATTACAAGTAAAACTAGAAGTTAAACAATACCATTAATGGATATTTAAATTGTGGATGTAAATTGAAATGTTGATTAAAAAGGACAAAAGGAAATATGAAGACCGAGACGAATACTCATTATTTCTGTACCTTTTAATGTGCATTCTGTAAATGGATTCCCAGTAGTAGTCGGTGGACAAGAGCAAATTGGTGCGTGATCAAATACCCGACACAGCGCGCCATTTCCACATGTTCCAATACATGGGTCAATGCATTTGTTGCGCACACATGCTCTATCACGTGGGCATTCAGAGCTAACAACACATTCCGGTCTGCATCCTGTTGATTTGGCATCTCCATAAGTGCCACTTGGACATGAGCATAAGGCATTGATTCCTGATGTGGTGCACACAGCGCCTGGTCCGCATGGCGAAGGGTTGCAAGGTGGTGCTGAAGACAAAACAAGTAAATAAATGATTTTGTTTTCTTTATATATGATTGGATAAGATTTTTTTGTATACCTACACAAAATACAAGATTGTCACAGTTATAAGTTGAAAAACATAAGTTCATAATTTAATCATATCATATAACAAAATTTTCTTATTAAAACAACAACTACCAATCATCGTAAAATGTCGAAAAATAATAAATTATTATTAGTACTATTAACGAAAAAGAAACTTTAAGGTACTTATACTGTACCTGTAATAATCTTTTCACACTTTTCAAAAGCATTTCCTCTAGTCCCTGATGGACAAGAACATAAAGGAATGTGGTTGACGGTTTCGCAGTCAGCTCCTATACCACAAGTTCCTTGACAGGGATCCCGGCAGTGAGAACGCATGCACGCACGAGAAGGTGAACAGTCTGAATCCGATACACATTCTGGACGGCATCCACTGTATGGGTCACCGAAGAGTCCAGGCTCACATTCACATGATGCACTCGCTCCCCTAGCGCTACATAATGCACCAGGACCACACGGTGACGGGTTGCAAGGGTCATTCGGAGTTTTCTCTGAAAATTTGTTAAGAATTAATGAAAAAAACGTTTACGAATATTATAATTCAGCATAAGAAGCACTTTAATAGCGAAATAAATCGTCTTAAAACTGCGAAGTCTTAGTTATAGGCTCATCAAGTTTCGCCAATAAAACCCATGCCTAAGCTTTAAGAGCGAGAACCTGATTCACCATATATATTTGAAAATAAAATTTTATTTGAAATATATTGTGACATCGTTGAATAAGCAAACGCATTTTCCTGTTTAATTTATCTTACGGGTTGTAACGATGGGCCGACATTCGAAGAACGGATTTCCAGAAGTGGAGGGAGGACAAGTACAATGAGGCGCATGAGCAAGAGATTCGCAGAGAGCGCCTTGTCCACAGGCACCTCGGCATGGATCTACACAACGCAGATTCAAACACATAAGGTGCCATTCGCAGTCGCTGGAACTAAGACACTCGTGGCGGCAATGGGGTGGTGCACCAACGTAGCCCGATTTACAGCTACAGAGCCCATTAATACAGTCTGAATTTGGTCCACAGTTCGTGCAAGGTTGAGGTGCTTGGATTGAAGGCTCTGTTTCAATAGCTGTGGAAGAATTAATAAAAAATGTAAAAAACTATTGAAGATTTCTTTATAATGAGCTGACAATTACAAATTTCATGATTCTTACGTTTATTTGATAATGTAATGTATCTTAAAGTTATTGAAGGTAATTGTTACAAAAAAACCAATTGGTTATTTTTAAGTGTAAGTGGATGCTGGAGCCCCTAGACAGGACCAGCATTCACCTTGAGAAATGAGGTCTAAGTCTCAATTGATTCATATTCAGGTTATCGCACCCTTCAAATCGCGGAATGCATAAGTGATTTGTGGCAAAAATAGGGAAGATGGTGGTGCCTTACTACCGGTAATTACGGATATTATTATTCTAGGTATATTTTTTTATACATCTTATACCTACATCGTGGAAGTCATTCGAAATCATGGATAAATGTTCGTAATAAATTGAGAAAATTTTGTCTGCCTGCGGGACTCTGCTGCCTCTCATTGTAGCATCATTCGTTACGAGTTCAGCGGAGGTTTTATCAGTTAGGTAATGACCACCAGGAATAATTTAATACGATATGACACAGTGAATAATTGAACTAAAATACCTGGGAGACAACGTATAAACGGATCTCCAACGTAGTTTGCCGGGCATGCGCATATAGCAGAGTGTGACCTAATGTGACAAACTGCAGATGCACCACACGATCCTGGACACGGATCGCGGCATTTGTTGTTTCTACAAGCACGGTTAGGTGGACATTCTGAATCTACGCGACATTCTGGTCGGCAGCTTGGAGGATCTTCAAACATTGGAGGCCGACATGAACAGTGTGCTACTATTCCATCAGCACGACAAATACTATTTGGTCCGCAAGGGTTAGGCGTACATGGATCTGATATTGATGGTTCTGTGTAAAAAAAGAAACTCTTAATAAAAAACCTAAACACAATTACTATAAAAACCAAACAGCAAAAACATACCTATCGCGTGATGACAAGATATAAAAGCATCTCCTTGAAGTGGTGTAGGGCATTCACAAATTGCTATATGATTGTAAACATTACATACTGCATTAATCCCGCAAGCATTTTTACAAGGATCAATACATTTGTAGTTGATACATGCTAGTTGTTTTTGACAATCATTATCACTAGTGCACTCCGGCCTACATTCTATATACGGATTGCCATGATAGTCACTAATGCAGGTGCACGTTCCATTATCGCACGCTGCGTTAATACCACACGGAGATTGCATGCATGCGTCGAATGACACTGGTGGCTGAATGTCTGGAATAAAAATCATATTATTTTGCTTAGCCAGAATGGAACTCATAGACATATGACATACGGAATCCATCTCGAGACTAAAGGTGAGAAATAAAAACTGCCTCTGTATAGCTCTGACGGTAACATGATCTATATTCTCCCTTGAGTTTTGTAAAAGGCTGCTAAAGATTTGATAGAAAAATGAATCCCATCATTCAGCTTTTTAAGTATAATACGAACATACTGTGATTGCCAACGGATACTTACTGGAAGTCGAGCGTATTGTGGGCCTGTTGTGATAAACGGTCTTCAAAACTGAATGCAAAATTGCTTCGTTGCAAAAATAAGCAGGATGGTATCACTTACATATTTGTTATTTTACTTTTATTAAAAAATATTCATTGTAAACCTAATCGCGATGTCAAAAGCAGCGGGTTCATTACATTAATTTATATCTAATTAAAGATTAAATAATTTTTACCTTGGTATGAACAACCAATAAATGGATCGCCTTGATATCCTGAAAGACAAGTACAAATAGCTACGTGGTTCATTGCTCGACAGTCGGTATGAGTACCGCAAGATCCAAGGCATGGATCTACACATTTTTCACGAACACACGCTTTGTTGTTAGGGCAATCTTCATTTATAGTGCATTCTGGTGTACAGCGAGGTGGAGCGCCGATATATCCTGGCTTGCAGCTGCATATTGGAGACCCATTTACATCTCTGCATGTTGCGAATGACCCACACGGACTAGGTTCACATGGTGAGGCAAGAGGTGGAATGGATAAAACTTCTTTAGAACATCTTATAAAGGGATCACCTTCATAGCCTGGCAGACAAGTACAATAAGGACTGTGTTGATGTACGCGACATTCTGAATTTTCACCGCAAGTTCCTATGCATGGATCTACACATTTCTTACGAACACATGCTTTATTCAAGGGACACTCGGAACTAATGATACATTCTGGTCGGCAATTTGGCGGATTTCCAACGTAATGTGGTAAGCACGTACAAATTGCTTGATTATTTATAGTTTTACAAGTACTGTAGGGTCCACAAGGCGACGGTGAGCACGGGTTTGTCGGTTTTTCTGAAAGAAAAGATTAAATAAATTCATAAAATATTATATATATGACGTCATATATATAAATATAAAAAAAATTGTCACTTTCCAGAAATAAATACATTTCTGTTTTCTTAAGTACCCAAAGACATACTATGAATATTTACATACGCATTTACAACCCACCTTCTCTGAGAATACAGCTTTCGTAAGCATTTCCCACATATCCATGTACACATGTACATGATGGAACGTGGTTAGTTGTTTGGCATTGTGCGTTTACTCCACAAAGCCCTGGGCAAGGATCTTGGCATTTTTTGTTTATACAAGCCCTGCTTTCGGTACAGTCAGAATTAACAATACATTCAGGTCTGCACCCTTCGTAAGGGTCACCAAAGAAACCATTCGCACAGGTACAGCTGCCGATATTATAACGTTCTTGACAGATAGCATTCGGGCCACAGGGATTTGGAACACAAGGTTCGGAAGGTGTAACTGGTTCTGGTAAATGGTCTAAAAATACAAAAAAAAAAAACAATAATTAACATTAATAAAACATTCGTGATGTTTGAAATGTTGTGTTCGAGTTTTAGCTTTTTCATCATATATACTCATATATGCTATTTAAAAAATGAGTACTAAATTTACTGGTAGCGAAAATAACATTTCTCTCTCGCTCTCTATAGACTCTATAGACATTAATGAATCTTTACATTTACATATATATACATATTGACTCAAAAAGTCAGCCGGGATAGGAGGTCAAGTCTTTCTTTTAAGAGGTATCCCGGCTGTGCCTTTGATTTTGCCCACGCAGACATCTTTTGAAATATTCACCTTCGAGTACTTTACTATCACAGTTATCACCGATAAAAATACCTTGTTTAGGGTGACAGAAATTGAATGCATCTCCTTCGTAGCCAGATTTGCAAGTGCATTGTGGTGAATGACTGATGACTCGACATTCAGCGTTAGGACCGCATGCTCCAAGACAGGGATCGTCGCACTTATTGTTGACGCACGCCTTATTGAAATTGCATTCGCTATTAGAAATACACTCAGGACGACAATATGGAGGGGTCCCAATGAATCCAGTTTGACATAAGCACTGTGGCTCTTCGCCGTTTGATTTACAAACAGAGTTTGGTCCACATGGTGATGGTTCACATGGTGCGGTTTTTGGTGGTTCTTCTAAAATAGAAGTTTAGGTAAAGTTATTAGTTTCATTATAACGAAATTTAAGATGTCAAATTATTATTTCTTACTTACTTTGAATAATTCTACAGTAAGAGAAAGGATCTCCAGTAAGTCCATTCCTACAGTAGCATATGGGTTTGTGATTATGAACTCTACACTCAGCGTTTATCCCGCATGAACCTTGACATGGATCTACGCATTTTTGATTCGAACAAGATAAAAGAATCGTGCAATCAGAATCCACTAAGCATTCTGGTCTACAAGATGGTGGCGTGCCGATGTAACCAGTTATACAAGAGCACATTGCTTGTCCTGACATTTCACGGCATACGCTGTTTGGACCACAAGGAGATGGTTGGCAAGGGTTCGTGTCCTGGATTATTACTGAAATAATATAGACAATTGTTAATAGTAAAATTAATTACATGTTCATCTGAAAAAATAACTTGAAATAATCACAATTGTGTCCTACCTTTAATGGGTGTACACGAGAAAAATGCGTTTCCAGTTGTATTTGCCGGACAACTACACATAGGCATATGGTTGTATACTTCACACAAGGCATTTTCACCACATATATTAATACATGGATTTGTACATTTGTTATTAATACATGTTAAAGATTTTGCGCATTCCGAACTGTGAGAACATTCTGGTCGACAACTAAGATAGGGATTACCGAAGTAATTGTTTCTGCATTTACAAACTCCATCATTGCAATCAGCATTTGCGCCACATGGATTCGGATTACAATTATCATAAGTACTTGGAACAGGTTCTGAAAAAATCCCAAAATGTCATACTTCTTTCTATCTTTTATCTCCGTCACCAAGTTATGTTTCAAAGGAGTAACAGTGATTCTTACCGATGTTTTGCTTGATTTGACAGCTCTGGAAAGGATTTCCAGTGTATCCTTCTTTACAACTACATATGGCTGAATGTTGATAAACGTGACATTCTGTGTAAAGACCACAAGAGCCAGGGCATGGATCTCGGCATTTCTGGTTAATGCAAGTTTCAGTGCTTGGACAGTCAGAATTGATGACACATTCCGCTCTGCAGTTCGGCGGTGAACCAATATATTTTTCGACACACGAACACATTGGTATATCATTTACAGCTTGACAAATAGAATTAGGGCCGCAAGGAGATGGTATGCAAGGATTGGCAGCTGGCGTAGGCGTTTCTAAAATTTAAATAAACAATTCAATATTCAATGTTTTTTTGTCTATGTAATATATAATATATTTTTCTTAATATATTTGATTGTATAATGAAATAAATATATCGGAACTCCTTTAAAAAAATTTAGTTTGTTTCAATTTACTTACTTTCCTTCTCCATGCACCTAATAAACGGATCACCTTCAAATCCAAAACTACACGAGCAGATAGGTGCATGATTAATAACTCTGCATTCTGCATTTTGTCCGCATACTCCAAGGCAGGGATCAATACATTTTTGTCTTATACAACTTTTCGATTTATCACATTCAGCATTGACAGTACATTCTGGTCGACAATTCGGTGGTGAGCCGTAGAACTCAGGCATACATGAGCACGATACTTGGCCTTGACTTGAGTAGTTGCATAAAGTGTTACTGCCACATGGGTTCGGTAAACAAGGATTTTTCGGTTTCGGTACTGAAAATAGATTAGTAAATCAAAACGTATTTTGCACCTCTTTTTAATGGCGTTATGAATTTTGTTAATCTGATTCGTATTACGTATTAAAGTTTACTATTCAATTCAATTACCTGGTTCATTAATTATGATATGACAGTACGTGTACGGATTTCCTGTGTAACCTGGTGCGCACGTGCAAGATGGTACATGATTAATTACTTCACAATTTGCTGTGGAGCCGCAAACACCCGGACACGGATCATCACACTTATTTCTTAGGCAGGCTTTGTTAAATGGACAATCAGTATTAACCACACACTCTGGTCGGCAAGATTCGTAAGGGTTTCCGAAATATCCAGTTTCACAAACACAAGCCACTGCGCCGCTACTTGCTTCTTTGCATTGAGCATTGGCGCCACAAGGTGAAGGATTGCAAGGATCAACTGGTTCATGCACTGGCTGCATCAGATAACATGATAAAAATGGATCTCCAGTGTACCCGTTTTCACATGAGCACATAGGTGTATGTAGTCGAACGGCGCACAGCGTGTTCGAACCGCAAGAGCCGGGGCAAGGATCCGAACATTTGTAATTCATGCAAGCTTTGTCAGACGAACAATCATCACTTGTTGTACATTCTCGACGACATAGAGGTGGAGTGCCTTCAAAAGATGGTTGGCATGTGCACACATAAGATTTCCCGTCGGCTGTTGGATTACATAGACTGTTTGGTCCACAAGGTGATGGTAAGCATGGATTAGACTTTGGCTCTTCTTCTAATTGAACTAAAAATAAACAAAAGTGTCGTTGTTAAAAAGGATAAAATGCTATGTTTGGTTAATTGTATTAGATTGTATTATTTTATAACAGTACTTATTGGAGATTGAGCTGGTAAATATCTACCTTTAAGATACTGATTAATTAAATAAACTCTAAAGAATTAAAAAATATTTACCGTAACAATAACTGAATGGAGACCCTGTGTGTTTTGCAGGACAGCTGCATATAGGATTATGCTTGTTAACAATGCATATAGCGTTTCGCCCACACGATCCTGGACATGGATCTTGGCACTTTCTGTTTATACACGCTTTTGAGGGAGCGCAATCTGTACTTTGAATGCATTCGGGTCGGCAGTTTGGCGGATTACCAATAAAAGATTCAATGCAAGCACAAATTGCCTGACCATTTATCTCTCTGCAAACACTATTAGGTCCACAGGGTGAAGGCTCACAAGGCTTATTGGCTGGTTCTGGAATAAAATATTTCACTATAAAAAGATGTGGATTTCAATGTATTAAATTCTGTAGATAAGAGAAGGTTCTGTAGATTAACAAGATTCTATTAACATTAGAACGTGATTTGCTACCCAAATTGTACGATAAACTTAACAGATTTCATGTCTTACTTACTTTCAATGATTTTACAAAGAGTAAATGCATCTCCGGTGTATCCCGTCGGGCAGCTACATATAGCGACATGGTTGTAGACATTACATTCTGCATTGACACCGCACATATCACGACAAGGATCAACACACTTTGAACGGAAACAAGCCTTGTCCAGAGGACAATCGGTGCTCAATACACATTCAGGCCGACAGCCAAAATAGGGGTCCCCCTGATACTCTGGCAAGCAGGAACACACGCCATTATGACATGCAGCATTGGGTCCACATGGAGTTGGTTGACACGGATCTACTGGTTGTGGTATTTCTAAAAGTAAAGAAAATAAAATTTCAGAACGTTTTATAAATCAAATGTAGCCAAGTTAGGCTACAATAGGCTTGAATTTAAAGAAATCTCTTTTTTACTGATTTGTGGGTGAGTGACTTAGTGAATTTAATCTGATATCAATGTTTTTTTATATTCATTGCATGTTTGTTCTTTCGCGCATCAGGCAAAAACTACTAAACAGATTAATAAACAGAACAGATAGAAAAATAATAATTAAATTGACATAAATATATCTCGCTAATTGAAGAGCGATCGGTTTCGGTTTTATGCGTAGTTAGATCAGAACCTATTACTAAAGTTACGAAATATTGCATAATTATTATTACCTGGAGGCTTAAGGCGGCAGATGGAAAATGGATCTCCTTCATAGCCAATAGGACAAGAACACACAGGAACGTGCTTCACAACATTGCACAAAGCGTCAAGACCACATGAACCGATGCACGGATTTTGACATTTCGTGTTAATGCAGGATTTATCATTACTACAATCCGAATTGACTATGCATTCTGGTTTACAGTTAGGTGGACTTCCGAAAAATCCGTTCAAACAGGTACATGAAGGAATTCCTCCGATTTCCCTACACTCCGAATTCAATCCACAGGGAGAAGGAACACACGGATCTATTGGTTCCATTAAAGGTAGTTGGGGCTCAGGTAATGCATAACATATTGTGAAGGGATCTCCTGTGTATTTTGGTTTACATACACATATAGGATTGTGGTTTATAACTTTACATTCTGTATTTAATCCACAAGCTCTTTCACAGGGCGACGTGCATTTAAAGTTCTCACAGACTTTATCTAGAGAGCACTCCGAACTAGTGACACATTCTGGACGACAAGAAGGTGGTGTTCCTTGATAACCAATCATACAAGTACATATTGCCAAGCCATTTTGAGATTTGCATTGGCTGTTAGGTCCACACGGCGAAGGATCGCAAGGGTCTAAAATTTCCGCTGGAAGTAAAAATCAATTATTGTAAATTGGAAATACAGTAATAAAGTGTTAGTGAAAACAACCTGATAGAACAATATCAGTATCTTATATATAAAAATCTCGTGTCACAATGCCAGTTACCATATTTCTCTGAAAAGGTCTGACCGATTTATACAAAATTGTATTTGCATATTCAGTCGGTTTCAGAATCGGCTTCCATCTATTTTTCATACCCTAAATGGGTTGGTCAACAAATAATTTTTTCCCAGGAATATGTATATGACCAAACAATGTTCGCCGGGTTAGCTGGTATTACATATATTAAAAGAGAGCTTTTCTACTTTGTTCAAGTTATACTTACATTCAGCTTTAAATGCGCATATTTTGTATGGATCTCCATGATATTTCTCAATGCACGAACATGAAGGATTGTGATTAACAACGTTACACAAAGCGTTAATTCCACAAGTGCCCGGGCATGGATCTTTGCATTTGTTATTGTAGCATGCAAGATTCGAAGGGCAGTCAGAATTTTGAATACATTCTGGTTTACATGCTTCGTATGGATTTCCGAAATAGTCAGGTAAACAAATACAAGATCCAACACCATTCCGTTCTCTGCATTCAGCATTAACGCCACACGGTGATGGTATACAGGGTGTCGGACGTTCCACTACCGTGGGTGAGGCCATTATATTACAGCTAAGGAATGGATCTCCTGAGTATCCATTTTCACACAAGCATATGGGAGTGTGACTTACTACCCTGCACTCAGCGTTTATACCACATGCTCCTGCGCAGGGGTTTTGACATTTTCTATTAATACAAGCCATATTTTGAGAGCATTCAGTGTTGCTTGTACATTCCGGTCGACAATTAGGAGGCGAGCCAATATATTCTACTAAACATTTGCATTCTGCATTTTCACCATTCTCTACACATTCTGAATTTGGACCGCACGGTGAAGGTAGGCACGGAGTGACCTTTGCAGGCGGTGTGGCAGCTAAAAGATAAGCGAGGTATTTGTAAACTTTCCAATCTATTTTATGAAACGTTTGTGTACAGTGTACATAGATTTGTAATACTTACGGATAATCTGGCATGATGAGAATGGATCTCCAGAATAACCAGGCGAACACGTGCAAATGGGGTTGTGATTGACAACAATGCATTGTGTGTTGCGACCACATGCTCCAGGGCACGGGTCTATGCATTTTTGGTTAGAACAGGCTTGATTTAATTTACAATCAGAGCTCAGTATGCACTCTGGTCGACAATTTGGAGGACTTCCGAGATAGCCACTTACACAAACACACACAGCATGCGCATTCAATTCCCTGCATTGACTGTTTGGCCCACAAGGCGACGGCACACAAAGATTGACAGGCGTTGGCAGCTCTGAAAACGGTTTAACGATTATAAAAATGATCCATATATTTAGAAATAAAGACACATATGCTACTTCAGTGTAAGATATTTTTTTATGCGTGAGAATAAAAGTAGTCAGATAATTTAAGTACATACTCCTTAAGAAGATACTGTTGTCACAGATGAATATTAAGAAGTATTTGATAGTACAACCTAGAACCACAAATCAGTGTTTATCAAAAGCTAACTATAGACCGACTTTAATCATGCAAGATCTTCAAATATTTTACACTTTCAAATATGTTACTCTGTTATTCTTACCTAAAATTTTTGTGCAGTAACTGAAAGGCGAACCAGTAAAACCAGATGGACAAGAACACATAGGAATATGATTAATGGTTTCACAAATTGCGTCTGTTCCGCAAGTTCCAATACATGGATCTTTGCATTTACTATTAATACATGCCTTGTCCCTAGCACAGTCCGAATTTAGGACACATTCTGGCTTACATCCGAA